>JAQGBH010005823.1:0-13577 GCA_034698265.1 Sminthurinus aureus | reverse complement strand
CTTTTTTCCACGAATTTTCCTTGTTCTCACTGCCTTTCGGCAAAATCTTCACTCTTTTTGGTCTGTGTGAATGACTTTTTCCTGCAAGCGGCGTCGCGATTCCACACTTTTTGTCACTTTGCACACTGAACAACGTTCATTTGCTGTGAGTGGCGTTTCAATGCCACAAAAACTTTAAATTTTTTTTTGACTTTGACCCTTTCTAAAGGACCTTTAATCATGTCGAATTGACTTGAAACTTCACAGAACATGTTCTTTCACTTAGTTCTACGTGACCAAATACTAAAAACCCGAACTTTTTACGTTTGAGAGGAAACGGGTCAGCCTAGTGGACATCAAATAATACTTAGTCTTGAATATTACTATAAACTATTTTTTATGCAAAAAACAAAACTAAAATTTTTTACTTCACATTAAAGATTTTTTATTTACTTGTGTGTTGTTTTGTGATCAAAAAAGAGGACTTGCGGACTAATTAAGTTGTTAATTATGAAAAAAAACTAACTTCTCTCATTTTTATTAAACAAAACTGCATTATGAATTATGAGAATGAAGTTGCTGCGATTTGCTGTCTAAAATCTATCTAAAATCCACACTACGGCATAATTTATAATATATCTCGCATTTTGCTTATGCTCTTTGAACAACATTAAATTATTTACTGAAACTTTCCATAGATGTTAATTGTGTGACAAATAAATGTCCATGTCAAATATCAGCCTTCAACTCGACCAACAATTGTAAGTATTAAAATATTTTGAAAATAATAAATAATAATAATTAGCGTTTCAACATGCAAAGTCACATATCAAATTATTATTATTGTAAAAATGACGAGTTTTACTTCGAGTTAAGAAGTGATATTTGATAAGGTGGTTAAATGAAGGGCCTAGAACATGTGTAGTTATTTTGAGCACTTAATTCCCTTTAATGTAGATGTAGAAAACAAAAAACTATGCAACTTTTAGACTTGGGAGCGTGATATATGATGTACTTTTTAAAAACATTTAAGCTTCACAAAAAACTGCCATTTAACATGTCAAACGCTAACTGGCTGTAGTCGACATTTCCAAAATCTTAAGTCTGGAACTGGAATACTTTTTTTCCTATTAAAATTTTTGAAAGAAATCCTGAATCTGAAGAAAAACGGTGGTAGATTTTAGAAAGTGAGTAGAAGTGCGATGAATCGGAGAATGTAATATGCTAGATTGGCTTCCAACTTTTACATGAAAAGGAATCAGCATTAAAATCACAATTAACTAAAGACAGTTGTGATTTTAAATTTTGTGATCTTTACTGTCAAATAGAGTTTTTTATGCCGATCATTTTGAGTGAAGTTACTTCAAAGCAGAAGTACCACAATCAGAAAAATAAATGTACAAGAAATTATCCCATACATTTAGCAGCTTCATCTGCCGTTTCTGACGTCACACACCAAATCCCATGCAACCCACTCTCCGCTGAGCCGTATATTCAGCCATGGTTTGAACTCGAGTCGAGTTGAGTCGTTTAGGAGTACTGCTCTGAAGCTAAATAAATTCGTTTTCTGTAAAGAAACATTTTTCTGGACTGACAGAATTCACGGCCGTTTGCAATGTCTGAATGCATAAATAGGGTTTCATAATTTGAGATCAAATATAATCATATCAAATGGCGATAAATATCATTTTCATCAAGAGTAAAAATTAAAATGCATTAAATATGCATGAGACTCGACCGAGTTCTTCTTGACTCGTTTGTAAATTGTACACGCTGTTCCGTTTGGTCGATGATTTTATAAGTGAAGAACAAAGACAAAGTTTTGATAAATTAATGCTCCTTGCCAGAGTAAATTACAAAGCGCATATTTTGTGAGCAGGAATTCTAATTTCTATACACCAAGTCATTTTAGTTTCTTGCACAAAGAACAAAGCAGTTACAACGGAAAAGCCTCTTGTTCTTTCCTGTTTATTGTTTCTTGTATTTTCATTTACATAGCAACAAGACAAATGGACGAAAACAACTTGAGTAAATTCCATTCGGGTGGTCCAGTTTTCTTACATATCTCGGACAAACAAACACAAAGAGAGTTGAATAAAGCTGAAACTCGTAAATGGCCACGATTTGCACGTGCAAAACATTAACAATCCGAAGGCCAATTTCTCTCTTCTCTCTTCACGTCCTTCTCATTTTCTGCGCAAAACATTGAGCTTCAATGTAAAAGTTGGTTGTTCGTTTCTGTTCCTTCTTTACATTCTGTACAACGTGACATCAAAACTGTTTCTCCTTTTGGCTTTGCAAAATGAATAATAAAACAGAGATAAACGACTCGCGTTAATTAAATTCCGTTTATCAGGTTTTCCTATCCTCATTTATTGACGTCGTTATGCGACTTTGTAACTCCGCAACTCGAATGAGAGCTCAGAATAAGAATGTATGTAAATGTGTACAAACTCATAAAAGAGACCACCAAACTGGAATTGGAACTGGCGATGCCAAAATCGATATCGATTGAGACTTGAGACAGACATTTTGTCCGCAATTTCCCATATTTCTTGTTCATTCTTCAACTAAAGTCAAAGCTCAGCGCAACCAAAATCAACTCTGTCACAAAGATAAATCCACTGCAAGCTTTAAAAGAATTTTTACAACAAAGCGCAAAATATTAGCAGCAAAACGATTAGAAAAAATGTTGACCTTTGAAGAAAACCGTTGGAATTTTAAGGCGTTTAAAATTCTCTCCGCTTTGAATCTCCTTCCGATTCAAGTTGACGTGGAAACTGGGAAAATTCGGAGGCAGACGAGTAAAATCAGGATTTTCCTGTGGAAAATTTACTTTTCTCTTGCAGTTTCTCACTGGTTTTACATGTTGTTGAGACTCATGCAGTCGACGCTGGTGGAGCCGGAGAAATATTTCCGATGGGATCATTTTTTCCTCCATTTTATGTGTGTGGTCGGCTACTCTGTTATGAACTTTATCGGATTTCGCATGTTTGTCAAAAATCCGGATGAGTGTGAGGTCATTTTCAACCATCTTTTTGTGGAGGGGGAAAATCCAGTGCAGAAAATGCTGAACGAGGAACTTGAAAACTCAACAAAAAATGAGCAAGGCAAGATAATATGAATTATTCTGACTTTTTGTAGCTGCTTAGAAAAAAGGTAAAAGAATTGCTTTTGAAATGCTTAAAACTTGTTGACCTATTTTGTGAAATTGACGTTTTAGAGACGAGTTTTGGAGGAAAATCTGGAACGGAAATTGAATCATCGTCAGTTCAAAAGCAGAGTTCTACATCGGATCCGAAAAGAATCCGAATTCGTCCGCTGTTGACTTGGCCACCACAATACTCTCTTGATGAACTTGTGGCCAGACTATTCCCGATTGTGACAGTTGTGGCGACATTACTTGTCCTCGTCATTTTGGCTGTTGATCCGACTCGCCCTCAACTTTTGTACTCGGCGGTTTTGGCGGAATATCAAAATTTCAAAAGTTTTTTGGGGCTTTTCTCTGTTGAAATCATTTCCCTAACGGTCGTTTTAGTCTTTGGCGTCTTCTCAGTAGTCACTGAAGGCCTCTTCTTTGGAAAATGCCAGTTGGAACTGCAGCAACTCAATCTTCAACTCAGGTAAAAAAATTATCCGGGCTCGATTTTTGTTATTTGTCTGTGACAAGCGAATTTCTTTGAGATTTGACGTTTGGATTATGAATTACGAGGTTGTGATTGTTACATACTATTTTTTGTGCTATAGAAATTTCAAACAGCAATTCCAAAGTCGATCAGATCGGAATCGAGACATTGGGAGAGAAATTTGGACCCTCCGTCAAATCTTGGGCGAGATGAAAAACCTCGTCGTCTTCATCGAGCTCTTCAATCGCTGTTTCCCATTCTGCATCTTTGCCTTCAAAATCATGTGTTTGTTTGTTTCCATCTTTTGTTATTTCTTTACGATTCGTCATTCTGGTGATTTTCCTTTCCTGGGAGTTTTTGCTGCTTACGTCGCCATGATTTGCACAGTGGTCTACGGCATACTTTATCAAAACGCTTTTTCAATCCCCCAGAAAATGGAGCAATTGAAAATGGAATTTCTCCGCTCTGCTCAAAAAACAGCAACAAACTCAAACTCAAAACCAAAGCCTGCGAATTCCAATTCCAATAATAGTTTTCGATCGGAAATGAAGAGAGAAATCCGTAGAATTCGGAAAGTTGGAGTACAAGTTGGAAGTTTTCACATGCTCGAGAGAGAAGCCACACCAAATTTTGTTGACTTTGTTTTCAGAAACGTTGTCAATCTGCTCGTCACATTTACACACTGAAAAGTATGCAAAAAAGTTTATTGAAAATTGAAAGAAAAACGGGCAATTTTTCAGCCAAATCAAAAACAAAATGTTTTTGTTATATATATATTTATGTGATCTGTTAGATTTTTTTTAATTGTCTGACGAGTTCATTTATGTGTACTACTTTTATATTTTACGTTTTACGTTTTTAGGAAGCGAAGCTGACAATTGTAATCGTCGTGTCTGTCCGTCCGTCTGTCCATCCGTCTGTGTACAGATTGAGTACGCTTTGCGTCGACTTCTAAAGTAGCCATCTAGCGGATGTATTTAGAACTCGGTAGTGGCGCACCATCTAGCGGAAAATTTTTCAAACTAGATCACATGTATACATTAATTTTAACCCTTCTTCTTCAGAACTTACAACGTATTGGTACTGAATCCAGCCTAAAACATTTGAGTGGCGTTCAACTTTGTCATGATTCCAGATTCTAGTTTAAAGTTTGTGTTTTTCTTGTAGAAAATAATAAAGTAAAGTAAGTTTACATTCTGTCAGAATTCAACGCCAGTCATAATTTTTAAATGTGGAAAATACAGAATGCATGGGAAGATTTTCACCTCATTTCTCCATCAGAATTATTCATTGTTTCTTTCTCGTGCACTTTTCACGACTGTCTCTAGATATTTCCGAAACATTTCCCATATAATTATTTACAATTATTATGGATATTGACCATTGAAGATTGAAGGCGAGGGCATGAATACAACTCCTGTCACGAGAAATGTATTTAAAATGTACACTAGCCTTCTTGAGTTATTTATTCAGGATATCAAAATCCTTCTTTGCTAAACTGATGCAATTTGCAAGGAAATTTTACACTTGTACTTGTCAGGAGTTAGTTGCAATTTCGTGTTATACTTTTGACTTTTGACACATCTTTTGTCATTTATTCTCACTGGAAAATTCAACGTTGTTAGCTCGCCTTATCTTTTCATTTGCTGGTTGGAAAAGAAAAATTTTCAGAATCGGACCTTTTTGCTTTAGATCTGCGTGGATCAGAAAAGAGTTTTCAGGGCTCGTAAACATGAATAAATTTGGGATTGTGATGGAAACAAAAGACAAACACCCGAAATTGAACATTGAGCATGAATAAAAATAAATGAAAAACATGCCATAAAATGACAAAAAGACAATTCAAACTCTATTTAAAATTCCAATAATGATTTTGATACCGATTTATTCATGGTTTTAGAACGTGTTGACATTTTGAAATCTGAACATTTTGAATTAAAAGAGAGTGAATAAATTAGTCTGCTTACATTAAAATGAGCTAAACAGATTTTAGGATAACTGACATTTCCACAGTAAATAAACAAGGAATGTTTGATTATTGCTCCAATGCTCCGGTTTTGGTTTTCGAAAATCTTGATCCTATTTTTGATCTGAATCTGGATGCCAACGGATTTGGTGTCGATTCAAGTTGCCACTTGTTGTTGCAGCGTAGGAACAACCGGAACCGGAGAATGGGCATTTGAACGGTCGACGTTTTTCATGAACAGCTCTGACATGCTGTGTGAGATCACTGCTGGTTCTTGCTGCGTGTTTGCATCCCTCGGATTGACATTTGTACGGTGCCTCCTTCGTGTGACTGCGCATGTGCACCGACAAATTACCTAAAGCGTGACTTGCGTACTCGCAGATTCTGCACTTGTGCTTCTTTTCTGAGGTGTGGCTTTGCATATGGCGTTTCAAAAAGGGTTTCTGGTTTGTTTTGTATTCACAATTCGGATGAGAACAAATCAGTGTCTTTTCTCTATGAGTTTCGAGGTGAGCGGTTAAATTACTTTTTGTTTTCCCCGCGAATTTACATCCATCACTCGAATGTGGACATTTGAACTTTTTCTCATTCGAGTGGACGCAAATCAAGTGTTTTGGAATGCTGTACTTGCGGTTTGTCTTGTATGGACAGAGATGGCACTGGAACGGCTTTTCTGGATTTTCCTCGTGGGTGGTCATGTGAGCAGTCAGATTACTTTTAAGTCCAGTTTTGTAAGAGCAGAGAGAACAGGCAAACCTTTTTCCGTGGATGTGCACGATCTGATGGAGCTTCAAAGCCGAGTTTGTGACAGAAGAATATTTGCAGTGAAGTTCGCAACACTTGAACAATTTTTCCTAAAGGTGACTTCGAATGTGATTTCGATGGTGCTTGTGGTTGCGGAATAATCACAAAGATTACACGAGAAATGTCGTTCACCCGTGTGGATCCTCCGGTGTGTTTTTAGATTGCATAGACTCGTACATTCCTTTTCACAGTATTCACAAATGTGCAATCGTTTTGGTTTTCCCCCCACTTTTGGCATTTTCTCTCTTGATTTTGACTTTTGACTTGTGAATTTTAAATACGACTGTAAATTTTATTCTGAATTCCTGTTCTGTCTCTGATCCTTGTGATTTGAATTTGACACGATATGAACTGAGTTGATAAAATGACGGAGCGGGACATTTTCCTGAGCTGTGGAAATTTTCCGAGTCGATATGAAAGTTTTAAATGCGACTAAACAGAAGGACCACACAGAAATGCGTACAAAATTGTCACGTTCCGAGCTCCGAGCGAAGCACTGACAATGAGTTCAGCAAAGTTGTACGTATTACAGTCGATTGTAAGTTTTTGTTGTGCGGCCGTTGCCATGGTGACACGAGCTCAATAATCAATTACGGACTCAATTAAAGGAACATGTTCACTTCTCAAGTTTGAGCGATAGGACGGTAATTAACTTGTCCGTTGAATTGAACATTTGCTATCTGTCCCCAAAATTGGCTGTCTTTTCCACTCCACACGAAAGCTAGAATGAAAACTCAATGCTCAATGCTCAAAACTCAATACAATACGCAAAACTCTACATTGAAACAAAATACACTTGACATTTGCAGAAAGCTGGATAATTCCATATCCAATATCCATCAGTATCTCGACATATTGAGTATTGAGTATAAAAATTTCAAGATAACTTTGACGTTTCCACTGTAAATAAACGAAGAATGTTTGATTATTGCTTCGGCTTTGGTTTTACAAATCTTGATCCTATTTTTGATTCGGATCTGGATGCTTGTGGATTTGTTGCCGCTTCAAGTGTGACTTATCCGCTGTGGCATAGGAACCAACCCACCGACCACCGACCACCGAGGATAGTGACCAACCCACCGACCACCGACCACCGAGGATAGTGACCAACCCACCGACCACCGACCACCGAGGATACTGGCCAACCCACCGACCACCGAGGGAGGGGGTGGGGCTCATGTTTGGGCACCGAGCTACGAAAGAACTGAACAACACTTCTGGGTGGGTCGGTGCCCATCGGTGGGTCGGTGCTTTTTAAATACACCCTTGCTATGCTAAAAAAATTGACGATTGGCGATTTACGTGGACATTGAAACGTACATTTACAGTTGAAAGACAAAAGATGTGAAAGACATTGATAAGCCAAGGACATGGAAATTGCCGTCTGTAAATCCATTCAATTGCATTGGATTTAGTGAGAAACAGAAAAAGGAATAGAGACAAAAAATGAATGACTGCGAATAAACAACCTTATTTTCCTCTGCTTCTTCTGTCAATTTTCAATCCTGTGATTTTAATACACATTAATAAAACGTCTAATGAAAAACTTGTAGATACAAAATACAACGTAAATGTTGGAAGATTTTTCCAACTTTCAACATTTGCACAAGTCCCGAATCTGAAAGTCAAATTATTGTGAATGCCGAGAAATGAACAAAGTACAAAGTGCACAAATTCAATTTGACCCACAATCAGAATCAGAGCTGAGAAATGAGAAATGAAAAGGAAAAGGAGATGAAAGATGTCACAGAAAAACTGTTGATCATCGAACTTTAAACCCATTTGACTGATTCATTGATCCATTGCAAAAACAGCGTCCCATTTCAATTTACAATTTTCAATAACAAGTGCACAAATGACAAAAATGACAAAGAAAAAAAGAAGCGAGTAAATTCCGAGCATCAAATCATCTCGATAAAATCCACGTCAATCTCAATTTTCAATGGCAGACCATTGAAAACGAGTATTTTTATTCATGACTATTCAAGATTCAAGATTCAAGAAATAAAAGTGGTCAAAGTTGTCCTTTGTCCACTTTCCTATCGGTGACATTTACAATCTAAAATCTAAAATCTAAAATCTAAAATCTAGAATCCAGAATCTAGAATCTACAACATGTGATGAGAAGTACAGATAAAATTTTTAAAGAGTGGGACTTGAAATCGAAAGTGTAGGATGAGCTAGAACCGGGACCGGAAGCAGGACATGTACATGAACAGTTGTTGCCAGGACCAGGATTCGGATTTGGATTCCCGGGCGGTGCTGGAGGTGTTGGTGGTGGAGTGGCTGGTGGAGGGGGAGGGGGTGGTTCAGGAGCGGGCGCTGGGAAGGAGCTGTCGTATTGCCGTGGAGTGTACTTGTCATTGCAGTTGTTGGATCCACATGCGCAACACCAGTATTCTGTGTCCTTCCACTTCCATTTGTAACATTTTCCCCCCTGTCCTTTGCACCTTTCGATCGGATACCCTTCTTCATTTGAACATCCTTGGAAGTACCTTTCAGGTCTGTAATATGGGGCTGGACCAAAGGCCATTACGCATGTCTGGCAGCGATCACTACAGAAGGATCTCGGACTGCCATCAGCGCCCTCCTTATTCCACGACTCAAGACACTCTTGTACCAGACCTGGAGGGAAGCGCCAAAAACAAAAACAAAAACAAATACAAATCATCAACACTTTACACGTCACAAAAACTTATCGCATGTTGTGCGACCATTTATTGATTTTTTATTTAGCTGCTACACCGGCCTGACGTTGCAAATGCCAAATTTTCAAATGGTCAAAACAGTGCCATTTCAATTTCCGGTATTTGAGATTTCAGATTTCAGATTTGAAGCAAAAAATGTTCAAGTTGGAGAAAAAATGTTGAAAAGGTGAAATTGTAAATAATAATAATAATTGTTCATACCGGAAGATTGAGGGAGGAAAAGGGCTAAAATTAAAATGACTCCAGTTTTGGCTAAACCGACATTATTTTTCCAAAACTCGGCCATCTGTGTCGGTTTTCGGTTTTCTCTGCTTTGAAATTTGAATTTCAATTCAATTTTCCCCCAGTTCACAATTATCCAAATTCCAAATACTTTGTGCCGCAACAAATCTAAAGCCTAAACATATTTTGGGTTTGATTTCCTGTTATAAAATATAATATGGGCAAAACGCAATGATCAACAATCAAAAATCAAAAGTAAACAAGCAAAACAAAATCCGTTTTCCGTAGGAACAAAAGAATGGAGTAGAAGCTAATCGGACCAAGGACAAAACCGCGCGGAAATTTGAAAAACGTACCCGACTTAAAGTTTGAAAGGAGCAAAATTCAGAGCAAATTCTTCTATCATCAATCATCAGCTGCTTGTGCATTTCACGTGCAAGTTTTCCAGTTTTCAAAAACTAAAAACTTAATGTGTTGGATGCAACTTTTGTGGATTTTCACCTCAGTTTTGGTTCGGATTTTCGAGTTTGGGTGGACGGATGAAAAAACTTGAAATAATAAAAATGAGTTACGGCATCTTAATTGTACATTGTACTTTGATTAATTTGATCAAAAAGATCAAAGTTTCTCAAAATTAAAAATGATGTTGTCATGGTCTGCAAATTGCTGATAAATGATTCAACTTGTTGATTTTTTGACAACCGTTTAATGTTTAACGTATAATTAAGTGTTTTAAATTTATATCGCGGATTTTCAAACTTTCAAATTTAAAAATTCAAATTTCAAAACCACATTTAAAGTCGGATTCTAGATTCTAGATTCTAGATTCAAGCTTTGAGTTTCTCAAATCTCAAATTTAAAATTTCCCGCCCATTCCACTTCATCACATCACTAGAATATCAATAGCTGTAGCTAAGTTATGTACCCGCAACCACCGCCCATGGGCTATGCCCCTCCACCGCCCATGTACTAAAACCTTTTCTGCCATTTTCATTTTTGTATAGTGAATCGAGAACTTTTGGAACTTACCTTTGTCATTTTATTTGTGCTGAGAATAGTAAATTACATAAATTTTGCCAAGTTTCTTTCTGGTGTTGATGTTGTTGTTGTTGTTGATTTTGCAGGTACATGGCACCTCCTCCAATGATGGGACCACCCATGATGGGCCCTCCACCCATGATGGGTGCGTATGAAAGCAGTCACTCTGACCTTCAACTTGGTTTCAAAATTCACAAGATGGCGGTTTGCGCCATTTCTTCATGCACTTGATAATTAAGTCATTTTTTTAATTTCAGCACCAATGGGCGGTATGGGCGGGAACGACTTGATTGGGACCATGATGTAAAATAAAATATGGAAATAATGAAACTAAAACTTGAAGCGTGTAAATAATTTGGCTAAATCCTGAAATGATGTAAAATTCTCTAGGCTGATGAAAATGATGGGAGGTGGTGGGGGGAGTAGCGGCCATTCGCATCACCACAGCTATGGGCATGGTAAATTAAAATACAAGTGATCAAAATCATTTACATCATTTTATTTTTTATTAATAAAAAAAATAGTGAAGCAGACAAAACTGGTTTATTTGAATTTCTTCTTGGGTGGTCCTTTTTTAAAAAAAATAGGTGGCGGAGGTTATGGGGGCGGATACGGAGGTGGAGGCGGTAAGTTTTTTCAATTCAATCGTTTATCAACGAAACCCTTCAAATTTTATTATTTTTCCTGCTAATAATAATAATTTGGATTTTTTTAACAAGGGGCATTAAAAATCCAGCTTCATTATTTATTATTTAATATTGATATTTATTCCTTTTCTTTTTAGGATACGGACATGGTAAGATCCAAAATGCAAATAACTGAAATGCCGGGATGCCCCAGGCTCTAGACTCTAGACATAGCAGCCAGCGCCCTCTATTTTACATTTCCACTTAAAATGAAAATCTCAGCATAAAATCATGATATCATTTAAATTTTTTTATCAGCTTGAACTCCCACTTTTTTTCCACGTGGCTCTTTCCCTTTTGCATTCCTTTTATTTCTAAATCTTGTTTTTTCTAGGTGGCGGGCACTATCATTGAGCACTGAACCACGTGGTACTGAACTCATCATTGAAAAATTGGCGCTCTTCAAAAACTGTACAAGTCCACAGTTGTAAATTGCAAAATTAACGGATTTAAAATTAATTTTTTTTGGAGCTCCAAATCCCACAGTAAAAATTGAAAATTGATAAAACATAAAACGACTTTTGTCTTCAAAAATGCAAAATTCACAAGATACACAACTGCCAATCGAAAAATTATAAATTCCAGTATTCATGTACGATGTACGAGGAGTCACATTAGGGGATTAAAACGTAAAGGCTGACAAAGCGGTTTGTTTGAAATTGATCATTGTTCAATTCTCTTTGAAATGTTCAACAAGAAATAAATGAGTTTTGAGTTTTGAGTTTTGGTGATGAATCCTGTATTAAATTGTCGATAATTGTTATTAAATTACATTTATTTCTCTTGAATATTTTGTTTTCTGCAGTATTTTTTTCATTGTGGTGTTCTTTGGAACAGCTTTTACAGCACTCTTATTGAAAAGTGAGACAGCTGACGAAAAGCCATCGAGTTTAATAGTTTGTTTTCAGTCATTTCAAGTTAAAATAAGGGGATGTCTGATGACTGAAATAAAAAAATCTCTTCATTTTTTCTTGTCGCCAGTAACATCTCTTTTACTCTGGCGGGCGCTGCCGGTGGCACTTGCAGTGTTGCTGACAGTGGCATTGGACTTGGAGGAGCTCTTCTGAGGGGCGGGTGAAGAGGCCCTGGGCTTTGGCTTACTCTTTTGAGTTTCTGTTGTCGATTCTTTCTGTGGAGCAAAGCCGATTGCATTCGGCTTTGGATTTGCATTTTCATCCCGGAGGCACCTTCCACATTTACAAAGAGCGACCCCGCCGAAAATGATTGCGGCGATGCAAAATAAGAGGTCAATGGCGGCGAAAGCGGCAAACATTTTGCCCTCAATATTTGGTTGGAAAACCGGCTTCTCTATTGGAGGTGGAGGTCGTTCAGCGCCATTGTTGTTGTTTTGCCGTGCCCCAACATATCCCCCTGGCACTAACTCCCCTGCTAGATATCGTTCCCACAATTCCGCCTGATCCTCTGACATGCGATAGACTGCAGAGACAATCAGGCTGATGAGGAGTAGAACAAGAACTGCGAAGTGAACCGCCAGGAAAATTAACCACTTGAACTTCAAGGGCTTCTGCACATGGAAACAAAGTCCAAGAAAATTTAAAAATTATCAAAAATCAACAATAATAATAATAATAATTATTATTATTATTACGAATAAATAAGGCGTAAAATTAAAAGGTCAAATCCAATATGGCGACTAAAGGACTGAGGTCAACTAAAAATGGGAATCCCAATCCGGTCATTCTAACATCTTTCATGAAGACGAAAAGGGAGAGGAGTAGGACCAAAGCTCCGACAATTTGGCCCAAACTGCTTATAGTCAACAGAGCAGATGCTCCAAAACGTCCATTTCTGCACGAACAGAACACACCAAAGTCCCTTCCCGGTGGCTTCTTTTCTGGAAAACTAATACATGTCCGCAGTATGTAGTCTCGATATGGCGGTTTTGGTTCTTCTGGTAGCCCTCCAACCCTCGACCTTAACGCTGACGGTCCTTGACCATTACTACTAACTTCACCATATTTTTCATAGCCTTTTGTCCCATTCTTCTTTTTTGGCGGGTTACACACGTCGATTTCCGGCCCACCGTCTTTCCGCTTGAAATCCGAACTGACTGTGGCAATCATGACCAAGGAGATGATCAAACACAAAGTACCCAGCACCTAGGAAAATTCAGGATGAAATCCATCCACTGGATTGTAATTTCTACTGTTCTGTTTAGAAAAATATTATTATTATTTTAGTAGCCTCTAGCGGCTAAAATAAAAATAAGTAGATAGCCATCCTACCACGCTGACGATACACATGATCAGCAAAGTCCGCTTTCCACAAACCATCACGTGTTCTTATTCAGCACAGAAGGAGGAACAGACACGACTGTTGCAATAGTCTGCTTCATATCCTAAAAAGGCAGTCACTAGTCACTAGTCGGTAGAACAGTTAAAAATCAAGGGTGAGTTTTTCCGGTGTAGACAAAAGACACCCCGACCACCCCGGACACCCCGGACACCCCAAACAAACCAAACCCCACCAGCTCCTAGTCACCTAAAGAGCACACCCCGGGGTGTGCTGGGGTGCCACCCCGGGGTGC
>JAQGBH010005822.1:0-13578 GCA_034698265.1 Sminthurinus aureus | reverse complement strand
ATGCCATGTAAACTAAGTGCACTATATACACACGTCCCCCACAATCAGTCACAAAAATTACAATAGAAAAAATTCAGGCTGGCCCACCTTGTATGGGATAAAAGTTTAGTTGCCATGCTATTATGTCCAAATAGATATTATGTTCAGTGTGTAACTTAAAAGGTCAACAAATTATCAAGTTTGGAGTTTGTTTTGATGATAAAGCGACAAATAGTTATTTTTATTACTGGTCATTAGTCAGAATTTCCCGCACAGCTTCTTCCATAACCTCAGGAGTCAGTGTCTCAACCTCAAGTCGAAGTCCCATCTTCTTTGCCTCCACATTGTAACCATTATAATCCTGATCTATAAATACCAATTCAATGTATAATCTATAATCACTACATATTATACCATATTGTAATCCGTTCTTGTTGTTCTTTATTATATACAGAAAACGGAATTGTTTACGATCAAAAATTTAACCATCGATATGTTTAGCGTTAGAATATTTAGAATTATCAGTGTGTTCATTGTACAGTGCAACTCTTTAAAAAATAATATTTCACCTCCAAAAAGTGGAAGTAAAATCACAGGTACTCCATTGAATGTTGCTTCCTAAAATTAAGAAAAAAAAATCCAATTATTCCTGACTTACGTACATTTTGTCTACTTTCTCCATGTACTTTGTATAAAGTAAAAAAAATCGTTATTTTTCAAACCGTCAAACTGTTGAGTCCAGCGTGAGAAATAAAGGCCTTTATATTTTTGTGACCTATGAGTGGAACCAGAAACAATGTTCATATAAATCCTTGTCAATCATTTTTTCGTAAAAATAACTATCTTAGACTGATGATTGGTGATAAAAAGTAAAAAGTACCCAGTATTTCAAATTGCGGAAGCCAATTTGATATTTTAATATTCTTTGGCACATGTTCTGGCAACGGTCCGTCCCAGCGTAGAATAAACTTTATTTGTGGAAATTTTGAGATCGTGGTGAAAAATGTATTTTTAAAATAGTCTGGAATATTTTTGAGATTGATTGTACTTCCAAATGCAATTAGAATAGCTCCATCCTTTGCATCATCCAAATAATCTTGAAATTCCTAAAATAATTGGAAAAGCTTTGTAATTTATTACCAAATTTTCATATTCCCTTTTTATTTGATTTTTACTTTCACTTTCAAAGCAAATATTAAATTTGTACGTACACAGTTAGGACATAGTTTAATCTTGAGTTTTGAGCTATTAATTAGTAGTTACTTTTGGTAGTGGTTTTGAAGGTTGCCATGCCTGCATTCCTCCAATGTCAACTACATAGGGGGGCAACGATCGAGCAAGATCCGTCGTGCTAAAATGGTTGTTGATAAAAATTAAACTACAGTTCTTTTCAATCTCCTTGCTGGACGGAGTGTAGTTTAATTTGAAAATCGTTTTGGCCATTTGATCAACTTGTGGATAAAATACTGTCTCTTTCAAGTACGTCCATTTAAGGGGTAAGTAAACATTCCAGATTCGATCAAAAAAACTCATTGGGAAGTAAACTTTTGCAGAGACATCCGGTATCCAAGACCATTCTTGAGGAAAACCAAATAGATCCATATGCCACGGCATAAAGAACGAAGGAAGAGACAGTATCATTTTCGTCTTAGCCCGGACATTCAAAATTTGTCCACCTGTATAATTTTTGCACGTGTTTTATTTTGTGAAAAACAATATCTATGAATTTTCCAGCAGCTGAGAAAAGTCGTACACGTAAAACATTAGAAAAAAAACAAGTATAGGAACTCACATTCTGCAAAAACTGCATTATTAATGATCAAGTCAAACTGAGCTTCATACAGGAGATATTGAATATTTGGATCATTATCTTCATTTGCATAGAGTAGTTGACATACTTTGAGTGTAGCTGATGATACCTGATCCCAAAATTTTAAGGCTTGACCGCTTCGTCTCAAGGCGAGTCGATCAATTGTGTACGTAGCCCCGAGAAAAGAAGACACACTTCTAGGAACAACCACATCATGAATCCTACTGTCTTCAAATGGCTTCTTTGAGTAAGGACTTAAGAATGTGACATTATGACCTTTCTCAGCCAGGGCTGATAACATGGGCCACATTCCCACCTAAAAGAAAATGTTTGCAATATTTAAACAATTATTGACAATAATTGGCCGTTTTTACACCAATCTTGATCTTTTAAATAACTGGAAAATATAAATGAGTAATTCACAAAAACAAAGGAACCTTATGCGAGTAAGAACCACCGATAAACATAAATAGTATATTGGCTCCTTCTACATTTTGTCCTGAGAAGAGACAAGAAATTGACACAACTATCAGTGCGAAAATTCGTGTCATTTTAAGGTGGCAGTGGAGCCGTAGGCAATAAACAACTGGCAAAATTGAAAAAAGTACAAGTAGTGATTTACACTTTACACCGAAATCACATATCACATATTAAATATCACAATTTTTGCGGGAAACGGTTGGACTAGATTAAAATTTGTGCCCACTTTAAGTTTTGATGTCATGTGACAACAGAAACATGAAATCTAAAATATGAACTGCTGATTGTAGATTATAGATAATTTAGAAACACGTCTAAAGTCCAGTGTCCAGTGTCCAGTACAAATATAAAAAGGAATACAAAATATTAAATACAAATAAAAGTCAGACAGTAAATTTTTGTTATGTGAACACAGAATATAAAGCAAACATAATATATGTAGCTATCCTTCTGAACAAATAAACAGTTTACACTTGATCAAACTTTGGACTTATCTTGTATTTGAAATTTCTATATAAATTATACAAATTTATTGTCCACGATTGTATTGCACTTTTGACAATACTCTAGAGTCTATGTGAAAACCGTTACATAAGAGAATATAAAAGAGCAAGTATATGTGTTACAATATTACATATATCATGGACTTTGGACACCATTTTCTATAGTATACATAAATTTGTCAAACTTAAACCACACAGTAGAAACATAATAATAATAATACACTCCTGCAATTAATCATCAACTTTTTGATCATGCTCAATACTCAATACTAAAGTTTGTAACATTATTACAACTTTTTTGCTTGTCTCTTAGGATTTTATGATTTTAGAATTTTAGATTTTAGTGGTGGCCAAAAAACTATAAAATATGATGAAATATATTATTATCATTTGAAATGGTCCATTTCATATCCAATATTATGCATTTGAGATTTGAGAATTGACAGATAACAATGATTTTCTTTTTTATTACAGTACATTGATCAATGATTATTGTCATTGTACATTTGTGCATGTTTTATACATGATATTTGAATATTTGAAACTTTGAAATCAAAAGTATGTCGAAGCCCGTGGGATTTTACTTTTATTTATGGTAATGGCATTTGAATTTTCAAACTAAGTATTTTATGATTTTATGCAAAAATATACAGATCAGAAACCTTTGAAACAGTAAATCGAGAACTCATCAAATTTATGTGCAAAACATAAATGTTCAACGTGCAATATTTTGCAATTTGCTTGGTCTGATGCATGGGAAAATCAAAGTAGATTTTTGCTCGATCCATAATATTTTGACACAATCTCCAATCTCCAGTCTCTAGTCTCTAGTCTCTAGTCTCTAGTCATGATGGTGAAAATGATTACGAAAAATGTACAGAAATACTGTATTTATGATGTAATGGACAATCGACAAATCGGTCTCTCTCGGTCAACTCTCAACCTCAATAAAATCTCGATTTCCTATTCACATAATTCATACTCATGCTCCATACTCCATACTTTCGCAATATAACATATGACCACAGTTTCATGTCATAACGGTGTCCGATGGAAACGGAAAGTAGTTTCCGAAAACCTCAAAGACTGGAAACCTAAAATAATACGTTGTAGCTGGACTTTGTTTTTCCACTCGATCGAATATGCCACGCCATGCAATGCCAGTCTAGTCCACTTGCAACTTTTATATGTTGAAACAGTATTGAACAGTGAACAGTGAACCGTCTCGAGTCTCGAGTTACTCGAGCTTCTTCTCCTCTACTTCCATCTTCCGTACATAAACATACATACTTACATACTTGCACACATTCATGACATGATTACGAGTGTATGTGAAGGCATGTGGGACGGACTGTGCCCAGTGCCCAGTCATAAATATCAAAACCATAAACTTTACTTCCCACATGTACTCCAACATTTTCACTCTCTGTCTCAGGTGAAAGCGGAAACTTTTCCCTTGTAAAACTAACAACTGTATGTAGTATTAGAGTTGAGAGTACTACTGTGTTTTAGTATGATAAAATACACATGATACTTTTTTACAGCTACAAATATACACACAGCTATAGCTGTGGACTGTGGACTGTGGAATTTGCACTCTGTGCATTGTGTGCATGCAATATATTATTATTATTATTATGTATCCTCAAACCCCATACAAATATCCATAATATCCAATATCCATATTCATTGGATATTGATGTAAAGGACAGCTATTACGCACACCATTTTTTGTCTATCTCTCTTGCTCTACTTTTACCATTAGGTTCCACGGAACTAAAGTTATTGGCAGTTGCTGGCTGCTGGTTGCTGGTTATCGCTTGTCGGTTGTCGGTCATTGGACAAATGAAAAAATGTGACGTAATGTGATTGAATGTAACATGCACAAACAGTCGGAACGTGAACACTAAACAGCTTCAAGTACGGTTTCACATGACTGTCTGAAGTGATTTCCCTTTGCCCTCCCAATGTACCATATTTTTATACACATAGAGAAACTATTACATGTCTTGAATACTCACATAGAGCTTCCGTCATCCCGGATTGACATGTTTTGGATTTTGGATTATGGATCATATGTCTACCGAAACTAAAAATACGGATGGAAGATGGAGGACAGAAAAAATAAGTTGTTTTGTATAAATAAGATTTCACTTATTGGGTTTCTCAAGTCGGAACTTGCTGCATGACTTTTATCTTTTTTATATTGCGGAACGTCGAAGCTTGGCCCTTTCATTTTTTAGTAAAATTTCAGAAAAAAAATAATATTTTTATTGCCCTATGCACAACTTTATAGAAAAATCAATCCATACGACATACGACATACGACATACGACCAGTTTCAAGTGTCAATAACTGTTTGTCCTTTTGTGCTCTGTACCTCTTTGAAAAATGAGCAGAATATTTAGTATCCTTTTGATTTTGAGTGTTTTGTTCAAGAGCTTAATCCCGTCTCATTTTTAATATCATATTGATGACTTGTAAATGCTAACATATGGAGTAAATAATAAATGCTAATTGGTAAACACAAAGAACTAAAGGCAAAACCAAGGATCTCGGAAACAGACAACAGACATTGAAATCGGATATATTATTTTTCTAGGTTTTATAATGCCCGGGAATTGTTAAAATGTTTAAGAATGTTTTGTTGCAAAATGATCGAGCCAGGAAATGAGAGAAACTGTGATGGTGGGTTTGATGAAAGATGAAAGTAAGAGGAAAGGAATGGATAGGATGAAAGGAAAAGGAAAGGGGAAAGAAGAAAATCGGATCTGCGCTCTCGGTTAAATTAAATTGCCATGCGAAATTTTTTCGCTTCTCTCTTTCCCCAGTTTTAGTTTTTGCAGAGAGAAAGAGAAAAGGAGAGAGAGTAGGGAAAGACAAAGTTGAGTCGATAGTATAGTATCAAGTACATGGTTCTCAAAGGCTCTTGTTCTTTTCTCAACTTGGTATTATTATACTTTGAGACACTGCTAGAAGATGCTGGATGCTAGATGCTGGATTTTGAATGTTGAAGCTGATTCGGCTTGGTTTAGAACACAGAGTACAGCACAGGGCTTAGAGATTTGAGCTGAGTTCCGCCTGCTTCAAAGTTGAACCAAACGTGAATAATACCGTTGTACGTTGTATGTTTTATGTTAGTGAGTGAAGGAGGATAATACCAACATTTTGATATGTATACCAATGCAAGTCTCCTTTCCCTCTGTATTTAGTATTTTCAGTATTTTCAGTATTTTACTTCTGTCTAAAAAGTCACATGCAGGCCGCGGTGGATTTCTTTGAACTGGTTCTGGTTTTGGTTCTGGTTCAGCTTCAGTTTCAGTTTCCACAGTTCCCAGTACATATATATTTTTCTTTCCATGTATCAGAGCTTTGGCTCTTCTTTTTCCCGTTCCAGACCACACGTTCTCTTATCAGAGGATTTCAACTCCAACCCGCTTTCTTTCTCTCTCTCTCTCTCTCTCTCTCTTTTCTGACTTTAAACTTGGTGCTGTGTAGATAAGAGAGAAGGTAGGAGAGGTAAGAAGAGCACACGCGTTCAGGTTCTCTTCTCTTCACCTACATTTTCCATTCCTCTTTGTACTACTACTACAACTAATACTATACTACTCCACATTTTCGGAATATCCTTCAGTCGTGAAATGCACGCGAACATTGTTCCTACAATCCTCCCGTCGCTCTCGCTCTCACTTTCACTCTCACTTTCACGTTCTCTCTGTCTGTATTTCTTATTCATTGTCTTATTTGAGACCCTCGCGTGAAAGCCGGCAAGTGTCTGATACTTGTTTTACTTCTTCTTACAACTGAAACAACTTATACAAATTCACTGACAATAACAAACTGTAGTGTATTCTAAATCCCAAGTATTATTTTTCTTATAAAAAAGAGCTATATCATAATATAATATAAAGAATATTACATGCATTATACACTTGTAACTTGTACACTGTACATTGTACACCATCAACTATACCATTGTGACAACTGAAATACAATAAAAAAGTAATAACATGGAAACGTTTTTGTGCGTGTAAAAGAGAGATCATCATCTCACTTTATTTATTTATTTATCTCCCTCATATTTTCTGTTTTGAGGAAAAAGGAAAAAGCGGGACTTGTTCACTGTTCATCCAACTTCAAGATTCAGATTCAGTGTCACGTGGAATTAAATAAATTGGAAAGTTCTGACTGTATCAAGTATCAAGTTTCAAGACAAGAAGCAAATACAAGTACAAAAAGTAGTAAAATAAAAATTTTAAACCAAGTACATTGCGTAATATTACAGTATTTAAAAAAAATTAAACAATAAAAGGAAACTAACATATTACAACTTCAAACTCCAGCCTCCAAACTCCAAAGGTTCAGCGGTGAAAGTTTTATTGAAGAAAAGTAGTAAAACAATTTGTGGAATTTGGGGAATGTCTTTTAAATGGGTTTCTTAAATGAGATAAGGAAATGATCGTTCTCAAGTGTCATAATGCGACACGTTGACTTCCAAATCACGTCCTCAATTCACTCGCCTTTAATTTCTACACTGTCACATTTATATCAAAATCAACACCAACACGAACATTTATATCAGTGTCCAAATACAAAAACGAATACGAATTTGAAAACCGGCCGAGGTTTCCTCCCAAAACCTCTTACTGCTCTTCAGGATTGGAATTTCTCCTTTATTGTTCTTGTTTTACTTTATTCTCTGTTTTCTCCCTAATCACCATCTCCATATTACGTGGAAATGCAGAGACATTTTTGGGAATTCTTATGAGAGACATAATCTTAAGTAGTCAAGTTTTAAGTACTACACATTACACACATGAGTGTATATTTCATTATATCAAGTATCAAGTGAAGGTGGAAATTTTCCACTGGAAACATAAAATTCGTGTAAACTGGTTTACTCTCAAGTCATAAACCAAAGTATTTCTTGTTGTTATTACTGCCGTGTAAAAAACAAAGAACCAAAGTAAAGTAGAGGAATTAACATGCAAAGGAAATGTTTTTCTCTTCTCCTTTCTTTTATCTTTGCCCGTGTTGTGTGTGACTTTGACTTTGACGAGATGCCAAGAGAGATGAAGAGGGAGAAGGAGGCTTAGTTTAGCCTTTCTCTTTTTCATTTGATCTGTGTTTTAGTTGAATTGTTGAATTCTAAGGGTCACGACGTCTGATGTATCATGTGTCATGTGTTACGTGTTTGGTGTGAGAAACAAGTAGATCCAGATACAGTGTGAATCTGATAGAAAGAAAGATAGAGATAGACGATAATATTATAGACAGTGTGTTTGTTGTATACAAAGAGTTGAGTAGCTGTCTACTTTCTATTGTCTATTGACTGCTGACTACAATCTCCAATCTACAATCTTCAGTCTACAATCTAAGCTCTAAGCTCTACAAGTGACGTTGTTTGTTTTGTTGCACAAGAAGAATCGATAAATAATGAGTGGTGATAGTGGAGAAGGTTATCCAAAAAAATCCCTTGTGGTTCATCATGAGATTGATGGGGCGACAAATAATGGACAGCGATTGAGTGGTGGAAGTATCGGAGGAGGAAGTATCGGCAGAAAATGTACAGCGAGAGAAAAGACCTTGTCTCTCTGTGTCATTCTTCTAGCACTCTTTTCCTTTGGTCTCCTAACCTACCTCGCCTACTCTGGCCTACCCATCCTTACAACAGTAAGCACACGTCCTCAAAATAGAAATCTAAATTTACATTTCCATTTCACATAAATAACAGTGTCATGAATTCTTAATTGATCATCATGTACTATGTAAATAATTAATTAGAGATGACTTATTATAACTTCAAGTTTCAAATCCAGGTTTAAAATTCACAAGTGTTCTATTTTAAGGTTCCAGATTTGGATGAATTATTCCATTTGAGAATTGTGCTCAATGCTCAACCTGTACCTGTAGAAACTTTAACAGAACGTGAAATGTAGAATCTTGAATCTAGAATGCAGTCCGTCTTTATTATAAGACGATTACGTTAAACCTTTGACGTATCTAGAATGTAGAATATAGAATTTTGAGTAAAATATGACGAGGAACGATTCTTGTGTACAGAATGGAATTTAGGAGATAAATATTCCCAACTCCGAACTTTGAACATTACAAATTATAACTCATTTTTGATCCTTTACCTTCTTTTATTCTCAGGGTTGGAATGAAGAAGAGGCTTCCATTTCCAATTTTCTCGGCGTCTGTGACTCAAAAGAGTGTGTTGAGATTGCATTTCGGGCTTTACAGGCTGGAAATTTTGGAGCGGATCCCTGTCAGGATTTTTATCACTTTGCTTGCTCAAAATGGCAACATGATAATCCCATCGCGACTGAACAATTTTTTCATGCTGCCAATATCAACATGATTAAGGATCGTGTCGACTTAAAAATTAAAGGTAACATCTCCATATAACAAACATGAAGGAAACAACTAGTAAAAGAAAATAAAGTTTTTCATCTTTTCCCATTCTAGATTCTAGTTCATAATGATAATTAAATTCCATCTATATTCTAGATGAATATTTACAAAGCCAAGCTCATTTTCAAGTTTCATATTCCATGTGGATTGTAGATTAAGGAAAAAATAAGTCATTTCTTAAAGTAAACACAAATTATTTATAATGACCATAACCTAAATTTTTCATGTTAGCAAGTAAACGACTTGTTTTTGTTTTTTTAGTTGGTAGTTGATAGTTGGTAATAATGAGCCAAGTAAATTGCCCAATGTACATTGTACACTGTACTTTTTACATGTATTCAAATAGAAAAGGAAACTTTCACTACTTTTCAAAAAACCCAAATCAACTAATGAGTCTTTCCAACCTTCAACTCAACACCCACATCATAATAACATGTGAGGACAAAACAGGTTTAAAATAACATGTTCTTCCACGAAAAAGCAAAAAAAAATATCTACTTTCTCCATCTCGATTCTGGATAGAGTATCTTACTTGTCTATTCCAGTATTTTTAGCTTCGTTGTAGATTGTACGTTGTACATTGTACATACTTGAATTCAGTAGTTTTATTCAACTTTTTAAACTGTACACTTGAAATATGAAACGAGGAATATGGAACAGGGAGCACAATGAGCCACCGAATTACTATCATTATATGTCTTGTGTACATAATTCTGTACATTTTGAATATTTTAGAAATTTTGGAAGTGCCAAATAAGGAAATTGACGAGAAGGACTTGAGAAGTGCCGGAGCCGGAGGGAAGAAGAAATACAACATAGCAAAGAATGTGAAAGCTTTCTATCAGAGTTGTCTCAACTATGTCCATCCAGATGAAAATCTTTTGAGTAAGTCGGTCCTACTTTTCCTTTCTCAGTTCTTCATTGGTTTACTGGTTTTCAGCGGTTTCCTTGCTTATTATTTCATCTTACCGCTGATATTCATTGTTTATTTCTCCTTTACTGTGTACAATCTGCACAATGCAAATATAACAATAATTTATGAAATATTAAATGATAAAGGTAATATATCTCAGCGTTTTGTATGATAACATGTTCAATGCTCAACGCTTATCAAATTCTCAATTCTTAAAACAAATTTAATCAAAGCCCGCTTAGTTAGTTCATCTAATTGTCGACATGTAGCATGAGAATACACAATACACAATATATTATAGTATAATAATACTGTTTACCTGTACTTTGAGAAATTTTCAACCTCTACTGTAGTCACGTCTTTTCAGTTAAAACGGGCAATTCAAAATTCAGTGGCACCTTTTGTTTTCCATCCCATCAAAACTCAAGTTTGGTAATGCCGTTTATTTAACTATGTGTACATTGCAAAATTGTGCATTGTGCATGCATGTAGTGTCTAATTGTATCGTATATTGTCTCCATTTTCCATTTTCCATGCACATGATAGCTGAACACTGAACACGAGCAAAGTTTGTTATTAGTCATGCAACAGCTTCAACTTCCTCCACTAGACAGTGTACGTAGTACGTAGACACTCTCATCTCTCATCTACTTAAAATCTAGAATCTAGATTCTAGTTATTTTTGAACATATTGAAATTTTGATGAAAGTTACTGTACGAAACCTTTTCTCTTCTTTTTTTTTAAACGAGTTTCCTCCTTCATTCATTCTGTCTCAAAATGTATATTACACATTATATACCGTTTACCACTTATTTATAAATCTATTCACTACTCACTACTCGTACAACAGAGACAAGTTGCAATCTTATTTCTTATTTAAGTTTGCGAACATAGAATGTAGAATGTAGAAACTTTTCCATTTATCAAGTATTGATTATAATTCCGTCCACTTTTGAATTATAGCAAGTTTCTCTTTTTTTTGCTTCCCGAGCCACATTTACTGAAAGGAGGAGAAAACGTACAAATGCCTACTTTCGGTATTTGTTTTTGTTGTTTGTTGTTTGTTCCTTGTTGTTTTTATTTATTAATATGTATGATACTTACTACTTACTATTACTTACAGAGTACAGAATAATCATAAGAAAAAAAAGACAATGACAATGACAAAAAAGGACAACGCTAAGGGCAAGGACAATACCGTTGAAACTTGAAACTGACAGATTTTCAATTAGTATCAGATCATGTCATATCATTCATTCATCTTTTTTCCTCTTCCTCTTATTTTCATTACATGTTACATGTGGAAAGTGGGAAAAGTGGAGAAAGGGGAGAAAGTTGAAAGTAAACTGTGGAAGAAACTATAATATGTGGGTATGTATTTGTGTGGTAGAAATACAAGCAATACAAGAGGGGAAAGTGGATGGCCAATATTCTTTTCCCTCAAGACTCCAGGCTCAAGACTCAAGACATGAGTTTCTTTTTACTTTCTCGGTGAGCGGTGAGCACTCTTCCCATGATGTTGTTGGTTTTGGTTTTTGGACCAGAAACTTTTTTTTCTTGACCCTTATCCTTTATTTACAACCTTCTTTTATATACATATAGAAACTACAGCAATATATCACGGGATTTAAGGAGAGCCTCGTGAAAGTGTAGATTGTTAGAAAATAGATTGTGAAATGGATTACAGACATTGATAGGAAATTGAATAAGACGGATGAGAAAGTGAAATTAAATTTTCTCCATCGTAAACCACACCGTACATATCTATAGCTATACATGTGTACGACGGACAAGGAGCAAGAATGTATCTTGTATAATATGTAACTATCTATGTACCAATCTACCAATGCTACATATATGATATATGTACGTGTATGTGTGTACGTGAGTTATGCCGTAACCTCTAAATAAAAATGTAACTGAGTATCGAGTATTGAGTATGTTGTATGTTGTGTGTGTTTGATCTAGTTGCAGAGTTGTTAAACTCGTTGGGTGGTTATCAATGGTCAGAGACATGGAATGAAGCTCAATTCGATTTGACAAACGTGACGTTAAAATTCCTCCGATTGAATGCAGCTCCTCTCTTTGACATCATGTTGGATATTGATGCAAAGAATCGGAGTCGGTTCGCCCTCATCGTTGAACTCCCTCGCGCTACCAGTCTCGTCCCTAACCTTTTCCATTCGTCTGTAGCTGAGGATCAAGATTTTATATTTGTATGTACCCTTCACTTCTACCTACATTAAAATTCTAGTAATAAAGTGCTCCACTGGTATTTATCGTATTATTATTATTGTTATTTATTAGCAGGGTTTACCTTTTCTACAACCACTACACTACCAATTGCCAATTACCGTATCTGATCGAATTATCTAGCAAGAGCACTGAAAAATTGATAGTTATTTGTCGAAAAATACTATCAAATGCTCGAATTTGGCATGCATTTTGATATTGTATAAGAAGGAATACAGTTTCATCTTTTCGTATTTCTTACTAAAAATAGAACTAGGATGAAATTTAGACAGTTTGGTGAACGTAAAGAATTTAACATTTTTTTCCTACACTGTGAAAAAAAGTTGTAAGACTAAGAAATGTACATTGTGTAATATTTTGTATTTTGTGCCTGTATTAGATTAGATCACAATTCCTATTTCATGACATTTACAGTAATTATAATTCAGTTTCCACCTTGAACTTTTCAAACATCTTATTAATTTTCAAGGCACGTATGCATAGAGTGTAGAGTATGAATTGTGGACTCTGGATTGTACACTGTACAATGCCAGCTGCATATGTTGTACCCAGTACTCAGCGCGTACTGATTACCGATAGTTCTTACACGTTGTACATTGTACACTGTACACTGCACAGAAGGTGGTTGTAAAAGTTGGAAAGAAAGCTCAAGAAAATCAAAGCTTGTTTTAACTTTCCTCAATGAAAACTTTAGACCTTAGAGATTATTACGTAGTACACTGTACATTGTACAATGTATACCGTATAAAGTACATGGAAAGAAATCTTATAACTTGTAATATTATAGACAGAGAACCTTTATAAGATTTAATTTAACTCTTGTCATTGCTTCGTGATTGGAGTGGTAATGCCTCATTATTAATTCATCATTCTTTTTGTGTGTTCCTTTTCTGTATTTTGTATGCGTATTTGTGTTTATGTACATATATTTGTATATATTTTTCAGCAAATGGAGCACTTTCTAAATCGATACAAATTAAATGACGACATTATCGACTCACCCAACTTTAAGCTACAAAACTCTCATATAAATATGACTAACGGCAAGAACATCGTAGATCGACAGTTCCTGTACAAAATGATTACTGTAAGTTGCTGGCATTTTTACTATTATATTTTAAAGCTGAAAGATATAATATAATAATTAGACCCCGGATTTATATTGATGGAAAAAGTGAAAATATTTAAATATATATTTACTGAAAAAAGGCCAAAATATTGA
>JAQGBH010005821.1:0-13580 GCA_034698265.1 Sminthurinus aureus | reverse complement strand
CGAGAGTCTCGGTCGTTTCAAATTTCGAGACTCTCGGTCTCGGCGAGACTCAGGTCTCCGAGACTTTGCAAACACTACATATTATCTACCTATTTTTGTAAGCGTTTATAGTTTACAGAGCTTATAAATAATTTGATTGATTTTTTCTTATCTGCTACAATATAATAATACTTGTGTTTGTTTGTTATATGATTTTTATGACATATCAGAATAGGCGTGTAAAATGTAGAACGTTACTTTTTTAACAACGTTAGGAGGAAATTTTACAATTTATTCCATTACAAGGTACAAGACATAATAATAATATATTATAATTTTATAGGTGTTTACAATTTACAGTAATAATTGTCGTTGTTGTTGAACTAAAACATTTCATATTTTACCATCATTCAGCTAGTTATTGTATTTTAGGGGAGGAAAAGTCTACAGTGAAAAGTATATATATATATATGTACACGGTACTAAAGACGCTTGGGTAGAGAGAGGAGTGTAAAGCAGAGAGTGCATTTGAATGCATAATTCACATCGTTTCATAACCATTAACCATGCATTACGGCAGAAAGTAGATTCATTTTCAAACTACGTTGTACGTAAAGTGGAATATTAACATAAGTTGACTTTATAGCATACCTCACTCAGTACAGCATAATGAGCTTAAAGCACTGGATGATTTTAACCTTTTATCATCACCATGTGAAAAATAAGCTCAATACAAAGAAAAGGAAACTATGTATGTATTACATAGCATGTAGCATGTACTATGCTTTGAATACTAACGATGATAGTAGTAAAAATAATATGCAGTAAACTCGTCTACGTTCTCCTAAAGCATTTGTTTGTGTTGCATGTTGTATTTAGATGTATGCAGTATGCAGTATGTACAGTGTATAGTATAGAGGCACAAGAATTTCTACAATCTACATGCATGACATAATATGCGCATAGTGCAGGCACACATTTTACAGGAAAAAGTAAACAATAAGTTTGATATATGCTCAAAGGCTGTACTGGACGTAAGCGTACATAAAAATTATTTAGTTTTGTATTTTGTCTGTGTAACTTTTTGCGGGTATAAAGTATAAACTACTGGCTGTACGTATTTTATTATTTAAGTATAATATTATGGCTAGAGTATAGTGAGTGAACTGAGTTACAGTCTTTTTTGTACAGTCGATAAATCGATTACATTTTATACGGTATAGGAGTGTGTGTATAAGTTTTTACGGAATACACAAAACACGCACAATACTTTTACAGCTGACAAGTGAGTGCATGTTATCTATATTTGAAGCCAAAAAAATTGTACAAAAGTAATATTTTATCTCTATTATGTATAGTGATATTATTTGTATCGACTACAACCCACAAGATATTATATCAAAATACGATTAAAGATTTATTTATCATAACAATAACTATTAAAACTACAAAAATTTAATTTTCCTGATTGTAAAATGTGTATAAATTTAGTAGTTGGTAGTTGGACTATTCGTGTGTAGTGTGAAGCGTGTATCGTGTATCGTGTACAAAGTTTCATATGTGGAGAGTGACAGTGACAAGTATTTTATCAAATTAAAGAATACAATGTTTCGTCCCATGCCATGTCAATCACTTGGAAGAGTGGCAAGAATTCTAGTCATTACCTTAACCATAATTAATCTCAGTGAACAAGTTCCTTTTGATGCACATAAGAATAGTAAGAATAATGGTTTGCCTGAAGTTACATTTAAGGATTTCTATGGAAGATATAAACTTGTGCGATATCAACCAAGGCATATTCACATTGCCTATGGAGGTAATAATTGTATACAGAGCCAAATAACATTTTTGAATCATATTATGTAAATTATTGATTACAGATGCCATTCATTAGTAAAAATTCTGCACAATGAAATTATTAATTTTTTGTTAATCTTTAATCTTTTGTATGTATGTATTGAATAGATGATCCATTGACGCAGATGACAATAACTTGGAGTACTGTGGATGATCCAAATAGTACTGCTACTGTCGAGTATGGGATGAAACACTTGGCTGAATTTTCTACGATCGGAACTGTCACAAAATTTGTTGACAATGGTGAATTAAAATTAACACAGTACATTCATCGAGTATACCTGAAAAATCTCCAACCTGGAACTACTTACCGTAATTTATTTATCCATTATGAATAAAAATTAAAAATTATTCCTCACGAGCAATGATTTTGTATATTTTTAGTGCTTATTCATTAATTTACTTTTGTAATATTACAATCATTTTAGTCTACCATTGCGGAAGTGAATTGGGATGGTCGGAAATATTTTATTTTTCAACCATGCAACCTGGAAACGACTGGCAACCTCATTTGGCTGTCTATGGGGACTTGGGCAATGAAAACGCTCAATCTTTAGTTCGTATTCAGAGAGAAACTCACTTGGGAATGTATACTGCAATAATTCACGTGGGTGACTTTGCCTATGATATGGACAGTAGCAATGGACAAATTGGTGATGCTTTTATGGAGCAAATTCAACCCATTGCTGCTTATTTACCTTACATGGTATGCCCTGGAAACCACGAGTATCGTGGGTAAGATTATGTATACTTGTTACTTGTTACAATGTGCTACACCTAATTTCAAACTTATGTAATACAAATTACAAATATATGAATTTATTTATCAGACATTGAACTTTGAAATGAGTATTATGGCTTGTAATAATGTATGCTAATGTGGTTTGTTAATTACTGATAAATAAAAAAATAATTCCCCATTTTGTAGTAATTTTCATCATTACAAAAATCGATTTACAATGCCTGGGAAATACGATTCAATGATGTACAGTTGGAACATGGGACCTATTCATTTCATCAGTATTTCTACAGAGTTTTACTATTTTCTCCAGTATGGAATCACACCAGTCATCCGACAGTATGAATGGCTTCAAAAGGATCTCCAAGTAAGATAGTTACGAAATATGACAAATTGAATAAATAAATAATAATCTTAATATAGGCACAATAATAAGAAATGACATAATCTGTATTCAATGGTTTACAAAGTATGTATAATATGGAACAATATCATATCATATAATTTTTTTCCCTATACCCTATAAAAAAGGAAGCGAATAAACCAGAAAATAGAAAAATGCAACCTTGGATCGTCACATATGGCCATCGACCAATGTACTGCTCAAACGCAGATAATGATGGTAAGGCAAAAAAAAAATATTTGACAAAAGGAACATTGTAATATGGATTTTCTGCCAAATTTTTCATAGAGATGATTTTGGCTGATTCATTCTCTGCTTCTAATTTTACTTCATCCCACAGATTGTACAAAGAAGGAAACATTAGTCAGAGTTGGAATCCCTTATATACATTGGTATGGACTTGAAGACATGTTTATGACCTATGGAGTTGACTTGTCAATTTGGGCGCATGAACATTCCTATGAAAGGCTTTGGCCCATTTATAATAGAAGAGTTTATAATGGAAGTCTCAATGAACCGTATAAAAACCCAAGGGCAGTCACACATATCACAACTGGATCTGCTGTAATAATAATAAAAATCATCATCATATTAATTATTGTTAATTCTCATCATTAAATTGACTCTTTGAAATCATTCATAACGTCTCATGTCTTCATTTGAGATTTGTCATTTGAAATTAATTAAATCATTAAATATTTTAGGGTTGCTCTGAGCGGCATGATCCGTTTCCTATTTTCCAGCCAGATTGGACCGCATTCAGGAGTACTGATTATGGATACTCCAGAATCAAAGCACTAAATTTAACTCATCTCTCATTTGAACAAGTTAGTGAAGATCAGGATGGAAATGTGATTGATAGCTTCATCTTGATCCGAGAGCAACATGAACCTTATCCAATTCCTAAAAAAACTGAAGACGTACATTACTATTCAACTATAGACAGTGATGAAAATGCTCTGTGATCTGTAATGATATTCAACTTTCAACATTACTGAGCTTTTTTTGAATATTGAGTATTCAAATTGAACGCTCTTCTGTAAACAGAAAACAAAAAAGAGAGCAGTGATTTTATACATATACATGCAAACTGTATCACATATGAATCTTGAATTTATGCAATATATTTTGATACTTTTAATATTTAGTACTTATGAATTGTCAGAAGACAGAAGACAAGAAGAAAAAGAGTTAAGATATAAAAGTGAAATTTAGCTGTAATTGTTATGTTATGTAATATGTGATGGTTTTTATAGTGTTTTCTTCAAACCTTTTATTTCTATCCATAGTACATTGTGTATATTTTGTACATTATGTTGTATCTGTTATGACTGTGCTCAAAACAATAGGGCTGTGTACTGCTTAAGTATGTACAGTGTACAAACATTTTGGTATAGAATCAGCTGATGTGATATAGGTTTGAAAATTTTTGTCTCTCCATCATTGTTTAACTAACTATTCAAATAAGAATGGAAATTGTTATGATTGATGTTTGAATGTCTATCAACGTACAACATATTTGTTATTTATTCACCAATAAGTCATAGTCATATAGCTGTATATTTGAGGAGGTAATCAAAATGACACAGACTTTAGACTTTATACCAACTCTCGACCCTTTTATATATACAGTGTCATGTGTCATTACATGTGGTCATTAATTAATTATTACATTCCATTGCATGGACTTTGATACGTGATGAATCACTGTACTTTAAGTAAACATGAACCCTTTCCAATAGAGTATGAAATATAATCAATACACATTACACATCTTTTGTTACTGTGTACATTGTACATTGCACTTATATCTACACATCATCTGTTTTATTTTGTACTTTTCCCCAAGAAGAATCAATATTTTAATTACTTTATACTTTATACACAAGGATTTATTTTTTTTGTAAAAATTAAAAACGACATGTATCAAGTGTATAACAATTATTTATAATTTATAATTCCATTTTGTATATTTGTACCAATAAAAATGTGAATTTTAGCCATCGATATTTTAACAGTTACTTTTCTTCAGTTGTCATTGTGAGCAAGTAAGTAGTGCATACCTAATAACTAAAATAATAATAACCTTTTACAGATTTATTGGAGACTGAACTCATGTATATATTTTAAAGTCGTTTAAATCCAATTCCAATATCCAATACATACATAAATATCGTAAATCGTAATGCAAATACCCTAGGTGAATATGACATCAAAATCCTTGCTGTGATCCATGATCTGTATGTAAATATTACTTTAACACTTCTAAAATTGTTCTCATGAGTCAAACGAAAGAAAATTATGAGAGGTTAAAGACTTAGAAAACTCAGCATATAATAGAAGTGCAAGTGTAGTGCTCATGTATATGTACAAAGCACAATAACTAAGATAAAACGAAACATTTCGGCTTTACAGGAACTAGAAAAGAAAACAAGAAAAAATTGAGACTTGAAAGATTATTGATTTTTATAATCGCTATACTTAATACAAAATGTAATACATGACACAAATTGATGTTCCAAGTTTACAACTTTACATATTATATGAGGGTGATAATCAGTATAAAATAGTACTGCGGAAGACTATGTAGTACATAGTATGGACTATACTCGTGTGTTATGACATATTGTACATACATACAACCTATCATAATACTTATGCATCCATGAAACGGCCCATATTATTCAAATTCTGTAAACATTCATATTTGACAGTAGTCGACAGTCAACAGTTTTTTACAACATACCATATTATAATCTACAGATAATTTTTAATTTGACTGTACTCTATTTTTTATACTTTTGTTCTCAGCTGATAAGACTGAAGACTGAACAGTGTATTGAGTATCGAGACTTGAGAATTGAGACCTACCTAATCATATCTAACATAAACAAGCAGAAGAGAAAAATTTTGAGCAAGTCACCACTTTTATCTCATGCTTGAGTTAAAGTTCTACTAGTATTTGGATTTAGTTCTAGCTTCTTAATTTCCAGCCTAAAGCCTATAGCTAAGAAATTTTTCCATATACTATACATACGAAACACACATTATACTTTATACACACATTTAATAAAATAGAGTTGCATGGATAAAAACATCATAAAACACAACATAGAACATAGTGAATAGTCAACTGTCAACCTTCCTTCTTCAGTCTTCCGTATTTTGTCCCTAGTGTATTTACGAAGTGCTTATACATAATTTGTTGCTCATAATAGTGCCTACTCATTAATCATAATAGTGCCTACTGTCTCATACAATATATATACAATGAATGCTGATTTATAGTTTTCAATTTCACTTTCTTGTTGCAAAATCCACACGCGGTGATTAGTGATTATCGTTTGTGTATTGTAAAAAGTCAGTCTCGTGTTAGAAGTTTATCATTCATCATTCATCGTCGTTATCTCTCAACCACAAGTAGACTTAAAATTACATAAAAATAAAGACTATTTAAATCAAATATTGTGACTAGACTTTAGATTTTGGATTTTACTCAAAACTCCAGACTCAAGATGAAGCTGAAAGGGAAATGTGTCTCAAGTTTCCTATTTATTAGTGCTGTGGCTTGTTTGAGCTTGAGTGCTATTGCATTGGCTGCTAATCAACAAGAAGAAGCAGAAGAAGTTGATGATAATAATATTGAAAAGGATAGCGATGATGAATTTTTCAGAAAAATTGTGTTAAAATATCATTTAGTACAATACCAACCTCGGCATGTTCATATTTCATATTCAAGTAAACAAATATTATTTATAACTTTTAACATGGCGTAATAATATTTTATTTATTATCATTTATTGTTATTATATCTATAGAAAACTTTTAACCCTCTGATTTGTTTATTTTGTTTTTTTAATTATTTACAAAGATGATCCATCCGAAATGTTCATTACATGGAGTACTAGAGACAACCCAAACAGTTCTGTAGTCGAGTATGGTCTAAGGGGAGTGGGTGAAAATTTGACAAATGGAACTCTAACTTATTTTGAAGACCATGGAAATTTACATCTAGGTCAATACATTCACAGAGTTGAATTGAAAAATCTCATTCCTGGAGAAAGATACGGTAAGTATAAAGAACTTATTTTTTCATTTTTATGATCGTTTCTTTGTTATGGTTATTCTTTTTTAGTAGTTAAATATGAGAAATCAGGTGAATTTATACTATTACAAAGTATTTTTCTACTTTTGTCTCATTCACAATTCATAGTGTATCATTGCGGCAGTAGACTGGGTTGGTCTGAAATATTCTTTTTTACTGCTAAACGGCCGGATTCTGATACACATTGGTCACCACGTCTTGCAGTTTACGGGGATTTGGGGAATTTTAACGCACAGTCACTTCCTAGAATACAAGAAGAAGTTCAGCGAGGGATGTATGACGCCATTTTACATGTTGGTGATTTTGCTTATGATATGGATTCAAATCAAGGGATGGTTGGTGATGCCTTTATGGATCAGATTGAAGCTATTGCGGCTTATGTTCCTTACATGACCTGTCCAGGAAATCACGAGTATCGTCATAACTTTAGTCACTATAAAAATCGCTTCACAATGCCTGGAGAAAGTGACTCAATGTATTACAGTTGGAACTTGGGACCGATTCATTTCATCAGCATTTCCACAGAATTCTACTATTTCCTTCAGTATGGACTCAAACCAGTGTTCAAACAGTTTGAGTGGCTAGAGAATGATTTGAAGGTAGTTAGTTATAAAATTCCTCATTAAAGTATATATTTAAGACACACTTTCAAAAACAACAAAAAATATTATATAAAATAATTTGTTGTAAGTTAATGGTTATTGATCATTGTGATTAGACATATAATTCCAATTTCCAATATAACATAATATATTATAGGAAGCGAATAAACCGGAAAACAGGAGAATTCAACCTTGGATCGTTATATTTGGACACCGGCCAATGTATTGTTCTAATAATGTGACCGATGATTGTGCCAACTACAACTCGAGAACTCGTGTAGGAATCCCATATTTAAATGTGTAAGTTTATCCATGTTTTTTATTTTGTTATTCGACTAAAAATAATGTAGTTAAAAGTTAAAAGGTATATACACAATACTATGCAGCAAAAAGTTATCAGTATTAATTTTTTTCCTTTGATTTTTAAAAGATTTGGCCTTGAAGATCTTCTCCATGAATACGGTGTTGATTTGGGTATTTGGGCACATGAGCATAGCTATGAACGAATGTTTCCAGTCTACAACTACACAGTTCCTAATGACGGTTCAGATGGTACAGATCCCTACAGAAACCCGTTAGCTATGACTCACATCACCACGGGATCTGCTGTAATAATAAAAATCATCATCATACTAATTATTTTTATTCTAATCTCACTAAATTCGCTCTTTGTAATCATTCTCATGTCTTAATTTGAAATCTGAAGCTTAATACAAAATGAAAACATTTTTAGGGGTGCACTGAAGATCACACTGAATTCAGGAATGAGAAGCCGGCATGGACTGCCGTTCGCAACTCAGACTATGGATATTCTCGACTCACTGCTGTTAACCATACACATCTTCACATTGAACAAGTTTCTGACGATCAGGTATAGAAAATATAGAATACTGAAATACAATGTATAATCAACAATAATCACGCAAGTTTTGCATTTTGCATCATTTCAAATTTCAATATTATACTTTGCCCTTTGCTATTTCTCTCGTTTCATCCTTTTCCTTATCTACGACTCATCTACAATCTACAAAATAATGCATTTGATTTGTTTATATTTTTTGTTCAATACTCTACGTAGGATGGGAAAATTGTAGACGAGTTCTACTTAATTAGAGATGCTCACGAAGCCTATGAAATCGTCAAGCGACCGAGTGGACTTAATTAGACCAAAAACAGAATCGAAATACTTATCTATCTTAATCATCTCCATCTCTCGACTCTCAGTTCTCTTTACAGAATAATTAATACAGAATTTTTTTCACATCATGAATACAACATTCTTTTAAAATTACATCAAATTTGTAGGAAATTTAAAGTAGATATACCTGATTTAACCTGTTGTTTTGTACCGTTGTATTCTTTCATATTATTCTATATCTCACATAGTCCTTTTGTATGTAATATTTCGATTTTCAATTTTTTAATCTTTGCTCAATGTTATTTGGTTTGCATAAAAATACTACGTTTTTCATGTGCGATATAATAAATTCTTTTATACTGTAATATTTTATACTGTTGAGCATTGAATATATTTACAAAGTAGTTACTTATCTTCATCTAAAATGCTCCCCTTTTTTATACTTTGTACTGTCTTAATAAAAAAAGGACTTAAATTTTAAAGCAGACTGTAAAAGCTCTTGACCATGTGTATAATATACGATTGTCGTATGTTTGATTTGAATATAACTTGAATGCAATATTGAATGTTATTTTTTGGTGATCAAATATCGTATACCGTAGTATAGTTTAGACTGCAAATGCATCTTGTTTAACGACACAAGACATGAGAGACACAAAAATAAAACGCCCACATTCTTATTTACAAAATATTGCACTACATGCTTCATCTCCTACGCTGTTGTGCATGTATCTGTTGTATGTTGTTTTGTGTCTTGTGTCTTAAAACCTTCATAAAGTTTTTACTCTTTGCTTTTTGCACAAGTTGCATACTTTTATATGTCTATACAAGATTCAAGGGCTCCATAAAAGGGAATCAAGGAGAAAGTTGCTCATCATACACCCAATACCCACACACTACATGCTACATATTATCTGTAATCTGTAGTAGTCGCACAAAAGTGTGAATAGCATCTGTACACTCTACATTGTACATTTTGCATATTAATTCATGTACAAAACGATAGTGCAAATTGTACAGTTACTTGTAAATTTACTTTATTGAGTATTTTTGTTTCACATGTGTAAAATTTACAGTGTACAGTGAACATGCAACAAATCATTTTTTTTTTCAAAATTTTTCTCCATAAAACGACTACCTGTTGCAAATTTCAAATGGAAACAATCACAGACTATAAAATATTAGAATCAAATAATATTGTGTTTAGTGTCTAACTGTAAAAATACGAATAAAAACTAGAAAATAGCAAAAAATTGCTTGTTGAAAATGCTAAAGAAGAAGAGACATTTTAAATTCCGTCTTAAATTTATATTGGTCGGAGTGACAATCTCACTTTGTACTTTAGTATTGTGGATAATAATTCTATATTCCAATTTTGAACCCAATTCTCGTCCTTTGACTTCAATCGGTGAAAGAAGTGAAAATGAAATTGAAATGGGTCAAGTGGATTTTTATATCAATAGCATCAGTCATAATAAAAGCCAACAAAATGAATTATATCCAGCACCGTGGTCTCTGATTAATTTGAAGATGCGTTATGTGCTGAATAACGATATTTGTCAAAATGTGCATAACAATAGAAACAGCGGATTAACAAAGTCAAAGATAGCAGATCCGCCAGAAATTCTTTTAATTATTCTCATAACTTCTCACACTGGTGATATTCATTTCCGCCAGCGAATTCGCCAGACTTTACCGTCGGCTGAACTGAAAAAACTGAAAATTTATCGAGCATTTCTCCTCGGAAGAATTAACCATGAAAATCCTGGATCAAAGTACAATAAAATTCCCTTCAAGTCAATTTTAGAGGAGAATGAAAATCATGGTGATCTCATTATGGGAAATTTTTACGAGTCGTATAGAAATTTGACTTATAAACATATGATGGGACTTGAATGGGTTACTCGCTACTGTAGATCCGCTAAATATGTGCTAAAACAGGATGATGACATAATTATTGACGTCTATCAACTTGCTCACATCCTATCGAGAGCCAGACTCCGTCGAGAACCAGATCGAGATGAAGGAGAGGAACAGATACGGAGAGGCGACATTGAGGAAATTGAAGACATTGAAGAAATTGATGCGACGAGTAATTTTCTCCAAAAAATCTCCTCAAGGGAGAAATTTATCATTGGAAAAAAGCTATCAAAAATGGGAGTGATTCGAAATGATCCAAACTCAAAATGGTTCGTCACTCGGGATGAATATCGAGAAAACTTTTATCCAGATTTCGTGTCTGGTTGGGGCTACTTGACAACAGTCAAGACGCTGGACGACATTGTACAGAGTTCAAGGGAAGGGAATACTGTCTATTTCTTTATTGATGATGTTTTTATCACGGGGATTCTGAGGGAGAGCAATAATATTGAAATTATGGATCTCAGTGGCTTATTTACACAGTACAAAGGACAACTTCTCTGCTGTATGCAAAATCCAACGGGTCGCATACATATGGACAAGTTGGCCAAAAGTGAGGATTTGATTGGTTCTGGTTTAGACAGACTAATTTTCTGGTGTGATTTTCTCATTGGTCCTTCAAATGATGATTTGGATCTCTTTTCCACTTTTCAAGAACACAGTCGATTCTGCTATACCAGTCAGCTTTGTGTACGGAGGTCCAGGGAGGAAGAATTGAACAAAACTTGTGTCGTCACACAACAAAATATCAATAGCAATCGCAATGTCAAACCAAATTCAAAGATAGTCAAAGGAAAGGCAGAAATTATGCGCTTATAAAACTCTCATAACTCATAAATGTAAAAACTTGCTTATTTATTAAGCATTGACTTATTTTCAGTGAAATCAATCAGTTTCAGATGATACAATACATGTTTGATTTTTGATGTGGTGAGTTGGACTTTGGATTATTTATTCATTTAAAATATGTATTATTTATTTCAATAAATAACGAAACGGAAATGTTTACAACTCTTTTTTAATACAAATTATAATTTTCAATCAAGATTTACATAATATTATCAGCTCGAGCCATCCGCAGTGCTTGGGAGACAATATGCAAGTCCTAGGGGGAAACTGTCGCAACCTAGTTCACGACAACATTGGTCATTCCCTGGATTACATTTAGCTCCTTGAGAAAGGCATGTAGGAGTTTCTGATGCTGGATCTGGATCTGGAGCTGAACCTGGATTGGAGCCGGGTGCTGGAACTGGAGCTGGAGTTGTTCGAGGTCTCGGATTCCCATTTCCACCGTTTGATGCAGGTACACATTGGGAATTTACACAGACTCGACCTTTTCTACAGCGTCTACGACAGCGACGACTGGCTCTTTCTTCAGCCTGGAAAATCTGGAGATTTTTTTTACAAAGCAAAGATTATTTCTGATACTTTCGATTTTCGATGTAAATTTTAGAAACATGCTAAACATTTTCAAGTATTTTTACAAGAGATATACTATTTTAGATTTACAATGCATTTTATATTTTATATGTAAAATCTAAGAGAAGAAATAAAACATACTGAAAATGGTGTGGAACTGTCCTCTTGAAAATTTTCTATCTGACTCGCCTCTAAATAATTATCAACATCCTCATACTGGTCAACATCTGGTTGGCTGGATGATGTCAGGGAAATTTCATTCAGTATGAAAATTACGAGAAAAACAGAAAGACCTAAAACTTTTTTCATATTTTGCAATATTTTTCCACGCACGATACAAAATGCAAAATTGAAGTTTTTACACTATTTCAGTGAATTTAAAAAATTGAATGCTGTTGTTTATGATTTATGACACTTTTAAGAGTTTATGTAATAAAGTATTTTTGTACAATTTTTTGTTAATTTAGGAGTCAGTGCTACTGATTACTGATTTCTTGGTAGAATATGGCATGAAATAAGAAATACAGCAAAACTTATTTATTGAAATTCAAAATTATGGATTAAAAAATTACGAATTACAATAGAAAACTGATAATGCCAAATGCCAATGAGAACTGGAATAATTTTCCATCTGTTTCATGTTTCATGATTTGTCAATAAAGTATCTATATAATAAATATAACTATGCATAAGCATAACATTTTCTTGATTGAGAATTGTGAGTTGTGAAATAAATAAAAAAGTTTTGTTTTATGATGTTCATAGGATTTGATTGACATTTCATTGTTTTCATGGATCCACAATATACAATATAAGCGAAACAGGCAAAGAATTAATTTGGTGTTTTCACAAACAATATATTACATATAACATGCTGTGTATTTACTATGTATATGCACTGTGTAAAAATTAAAAAGGTGTTGACGCACCTTTAATTCTTTTGTACAGTTTAATTTTTTTTTAGCTGTTAAATGCAAGACGTATATGTTATACGATGCACGGTATGAGGTCTAATGTGTAAATTTAAAATGCTGTGTATTCGGTATATTTGTTTTGTCAATTGCAAGTATACATTATCAATGTACGGAATTATGGAACTTGATTTCTATTTTTATTTTCGTTTTCCTTTCTTATTTTTCACATTTTTTATGAAAGTAGTAGAAAGTAGGTACGTGGAAAAAACATGAGACAGAAAATAAGAGATTGTGAATATGTACCATTTTTTACCACCTATAAAGGGATTATATTTTTTTGTCGTCGGATTTCCAGAATTCAGAATTAATACTCTCTCCGTTGTGAATTCTTGACCGCCTTTTACCCTTTCTCCTTTAAGGTCACCTGCTAATGCGCTGTTTATAGTCTGCTTTTTTGGTGCGTTTGCTTTGCTTTTCACTTCACTTTGCTTTTTCTCAAAAGTT
>JAQGBH010005820.1:0-13581 GCA_034698265.1 Sminthurinus aureus | reverse complement strand
AAAGTCCCGGGGTCACCCGCAAAAACGGCGTGAAAGGAAAACACGCTGCTAGTTTCACACTTATACCCCCTACTGTACATGTAGTTTATAACTCGTGTACCAAGATGGAAAAGTGCAAAAGTCGTATAATTTATAATTTATAACAGTGGAAGTTGAAGGATTTTGAAATTCAATCAGATTTACATTTTGGGCTTTGGGTAAATGCAATATGCTTGAAAATTGAAAGCTTATTAGTTTTCTTTGAAAAATTGAAAGATGAAAAAATTAGCATGGACGCATTTAATCTGTTTTTAGAGCCAAAGTCTCAGCTCAAAACAGGTCTCATACAAAATTCCTGTTTGCCGATTTTGTCATATAGTTAAAATTTTCCGTTTCACATGCATTAGCCACTTGAATAAGCATACTACATGAAATATATGAGCTGTGAACAATGCAGACAATAATACAGGTATCGTACAGATTTTAGATTTTAGGGGATAAATCTCCATACTACCTCTGCTTTTTCCTGATATCAAGTTACAATGTATAATGTATACATTATACATACATTCTCGACCAAAAAAACACTTCCTTCACTTGTAGATTGTAGATATAACTGTCTGTAGTCTGTCTACAACTTGAACTTTCAGACAAGCATATGTACTGTGTATTGTATACACACTGCACAGATATACAAGATCTCAGCTTCTAAATATCCATAGCAGATTTTCATTTAACCTTTCTTGTTTCTACTTTCTCCCTTTTTTGAACTCTATAGGATCTATGTGGCTTAGGAATCCAAAGAGCGCCCGTTTCTATAACACTGTCTGTATTCTTATGTAGAATCTTTGGATTTGTTCAGCCATCTATCATATATAATAATAGAGTATAATATAATACCTAAAGACTATATAATGTACTTCACTCATTTACCCTCCTCTCGTGTGGCTATTGTACCTCTTTCTTTGTTATCTCTTCCTCTAATAATTATTCTCAGGGCTGCCATAAAGAATTGTTGATCCTTTTTAACTTTAGAATTTAGAATACAGAAGATATGTATGTGTCTGTGCACTTCATAATACATATAAAGTAAAGGGTACTTATTTCAAGCTTATTTAGGGTACGCTTTTACCCCCTTTTCCCCAATTCTTTTTCTCTTTTATTTTCACGTAACTTTTTCAACCCTGTCGATCCATTCATCCATCGTGTTTCTCAAGTCTCAAAAGTTGTTTACATTTAAATTTGTGTAAGAGAAATCTTAAACCTTCCATTCAACATCTTAAAGTTTTCGAGAAATTTGACTGTAAAGATTACCGTCCTCTACACACTATTACATGTTAAATTTGAATTTCACTAATTTCAAAAAATGTTTGAAATTTTTTGAAATTTTCAGGATATAAATAATAGATAGTACTTGACCTGAAGTATCATATAATGTGAACAAGTAAAAACGCCCGCCAAATGGCGGGGTAATATAACCTGACTAAAATATCCGTATCCAACGGATCAAAAATCTTAAATCTTTGAAAATTTCAAAAAGTTTGACATTCTCTGCAGCAACTCAATTACCTTGGCCGAAATGATAATTTTCTTGGTTTTCTTCTGCCTGAATAAAGGCTACTTTTCTAAGCCAATCTAATAGCCATAGTAGTAACTAGTAACCATTTCTCTTAGCCAGAATATCTTGCACTAAAGCTAGAGCGTGACTCGGATTCTGACGCCATTGGATACAGATTTTATTAGGGGAATAGGATATGGAAAAAAGTACAAAGATGTTGAGTGGAAGGTTTAACGGTCGAATTCTAGAACGAACATTGAGATTTTCTCAATCTCAATCTCAATTATAATTCCTGTTTCCATGGGTTTTGTTTCTTTTGTTGATTGAGTATTCTGAATTCTCAATCCATGAGAAAAATCTCTTGGTCGCGTTAAGAATTTGCTTACTTCTCGTACATTTATATGTAAATTAGTGTACAAGTTCAAATACTTCTGATACCTACGTACATGATGCTCAACATTCATGTAACATAACATTACGAAAGATTCCAACGGATGTGAATTTAGAGTTGTATGGGATATATTGTATTAATCCTTCAACCTACAAAGTAATTCAGTGATGATTTTTTAAGAATATATACAAAACAACGAGTATAAAACCCATCCGAGATGGATGAAGATGGAGAAGGGCGATAAATGAGAGGGAGAAGAGAAAAAACTGACGGCGTCTTTGTCTTTGTAGTTGGCTCTACTAGGCTTAGTTTGGTTTAGCCTTTGCTTTATTGTCCGCTGACGGCTTACTCCTGTCTACTGGATTTTCTAATCGAGTTAATTAATGAACAGGGAATACTCTATCTATATACTACAAAGTCAATGATTTTCTCTTCTCTTACGTCCTACCCACGTGTATGTTACATTTTATACACAAGATACTGCTTTACAAACTGTTCAAAATGTTTGGACTACATCAACTCAGGCTTCTCTATTATCTTGTTTACATGTCATGCTTACATGTCAAAGTTGATGCTCTTAATTGGGTTTTTATTCGGAAACTTTATCACACACTGACTAGAATAAAGAGAACTGAAAAAATTACTATAGATACATAATCATAATTATTCAAGTCATATTTAGCACTTAGTACATTTACTTGAATATTTGCTCTAGTTTTTACTGTATTTTTAAATGGTAGTTGCCGTGATAAAAAATTACTTCCATGTGTACTTCATAACATGAGACAAAGGATAAATAAATAGGAAAAATAGAATGAGAAAATGATGAATCGAAGACTGGATGATGAATGAATGAATGCTGATGAATCTAAAAGTTGGAGTAAATAGAATGAATATACTTTAGTAGATATAATGTTTAGTAGACCTATACATTTTACACTGTACAGTATACACACAAATATCCATTATATTAATTATTATAATCAGTATACTTTTTTGTGCATACATACATTATTATGGTTGCAATACATAAAATATAAATAATATATTATTATGATTCGCCTAAAAATGTGAATAGAGAACACATTCATGTGAATCACCAGGAATTGTGCTTGTTGAAGGTGGTTCGAGGTGGTTGGTTGGTTTCCCTAGGGAAATGATAACAGAGAAGGAAAAAAATGACAAACATGTCATGTCGACGGAGAAAGTCAATGATCATAGAATTAAACAGCGTTCCTTCATCTCAAAGGGAACAATAAAAAAAAATATAGAAAAGATGCATATTATACTATCATTTTGAGTCTTCAGACTGTTTTATGTACAATGTACAAGCAGCGGTGTTCCTACTAAATATATATAATACATGGAAATGCAGAAACAGCAAGAGAGCGCGAAAGGAAAAGAATCTGCAAGCTAAAAGAGTACGGTGAAAGTGGGCAGGAGAAAGCGGAATGATATACACATTACACATGCATAATGCATACAAGTAGATATGTGAACGCTTGTTTTTTGTATTAAGAAGAGAAAGTGAGAGCAATGTTGAATACTGAAAAACTGTATCATTATTCTCTATGCACACAGTATACAGTATACAGTTTAGTATATACAATGTTATATGTATGAAAACGCGATGGATACGTATGCACGTATGAATGTGAATGCCTAGTTGAGCGGTTTCGTTGGCAAAACGCTGTACTGTCTACTTCTTTCTGCTGCTGCTCCTTGTTCACAATAGTTGGTAGGATGGAACGGAAGGTGTATACAGAGAACAGAACGGTGTGGGCAACTTCAGTATCGATCGACCATGAACTGTTCTCCTTCTCTCATAGTCGTGCTCGGTGCTCAGATTCGAGCTGTTCGTAGGAGGCGATGTCTGGGTTTCTGTTTCTATACAAGTGAAGCACAAGGCAACAGCGTAGAGAATGAGGATGATGATGGTGAGGTCGGCAGCGACGACGGCAGCAACGACCAACCCCAGCCTGCCTTCACTAAAACTCTGTAAAAAGGATTGTATGCATGTACATAACATTCAAAGTTTTGTCTATAGTTTATATGCTCAATGCTCAACTTTGCTAGAGAGAGAGAGAGAGAGAGGCAGGGAGAGTAGTGGATACAAGAATATTGTATAGAGTCGGATGCTTTTGCTGAAAACCAAGGATAAAGGGAGAAAGCTAGTGAAATAGTGAAAGAGAAAGAGAGAAAGATAAAGAAGTAATGGAAAAGTAGAGTATGTATAGCAAAGTTGTTGTCTCCGCTCATGTGTAGCTCACAATCGTCTGAATTTTTTGGGAGCAGTGTGGCTGAACTACTTGGACTTGTGAGGATGTGTTCCTACTCTGTCGTTCCTTTTCTGTCGTCAAATACTTGTACTAATAGTAATAGTAATAGTAGTAGTAATAAAAATAGTTATTATCATCATCATTGTAGTACGACGACGACCATCACCACCAGAAAACCAAGTAGAAATTTCAATTGTTGTTGTTATTCTGATTTTTTTCATTCTCTCAACAACAAAGCGACGACAAAAATAAAAAATACCCTGTTTGCATTTTCCATTTTTTCTAAATTATCAACAATAATTATTACTAGTATTATTATTATTCTTGTTGTACACGCTGTCCAAGTGTCCAGAGTAAATGTTTTATTCTTATTGTTATTATCATCTTCATCATCATCTTTTTTATTTCCACGGTGCCTTGTTCGTTTGGAGACACTCAAGGCAGGATTTTCTTCATCCCTCACATCATTTTTAAGTCTCTCAACTTCAGTTAACGCCACGTTAATATGAATGGTACTGGTGTTCCTTGGGCGGCCAAAGGGTCACCTCCATGTGCAGCAAGTCAAAATAAAAATAATAAAAATAATCAAATTGTTCAAACAGTTCACTCATCAACATTGGAAAATTTAATAAAGTTGTTCCAAATATCTATAGTATTACTATTGTCCCTCATAACATCGTCTACGATTAAAAATTCTGCTGCCTGTACGGTGAATTTTTGTGCTTCAGACTCAGACTCGGACATTTGGAGCCAAAACTGGCAGCAAAAGCAAAAACAAAAAAAAGTGAAAGTGAAGTCGTTCTCACACGACAACAACAACAACAACTACTATTTCTACAATAGTAATAATAATATTAATAATAATTGCTATTATTATTATTACTGCTCACACTGAGTTGAGTAGTGATTTTAAAAGGTGAAACCAAAAGAAATAATTAATATAATAAAATACAGTGAGAGTGTATCCTAGTGCCCATCCAACAGCATAATATTGTATTAAAATTCATAAAGTTAAAAGTAAAAAGTAATAATAATAACTAATTTAAGGATTAAAAAAAATTACTTACAAATGATACTAAAATCAATACTATAGGGTAAAAATCACAAAATCATAAGGAATCACTACTACTTGAAAAAGAAGAAGAAGGAATTACAGGAACATAAAACAATACATAATAAAAATAAAAACATAGTATAATTCAATTATATTATACTAAACTAAGGAATAAAGTAGAAAATTACTGAAAAAAAATCATTCATTCATTCTTCAATGCTACAATAATTATTATCAAATCCAATAACTAATCAGTAAATACATAAAGTAAACAAAAAACACCATCAAAAATGTTCAACTTTGCAAGTAAAATGCTCAACACAATTATGGGGACGGAGGATGGACAGCCAGGTGGTCCAGGAGGAGGTCCACTTGGTGGACTAGGGTTGCCTGGACAAGGTCAACAACAACAACAAAATCCTCAACAGCAGAGACCAATGGCTGGATTTCCTCAAGTAAGACCACCAAATCAAATGGGTGGTCCTGGAGGTCCACGTCCATTTGTAGGACCTTCAAATACCTTTAGTGGACCACGGCCAACTCCTGGAACTATGATTCGTGGACCTCAGCCTCAAACTAGGCCTGGAATGGGTGGAACTCCTCATCGTTTCAATGGTCCTCAACCCGCTCCTGGTACAATTACTGGAATGCCCAGAGGACCTGGTATGGCTCCAGGCATGTCTCCAGGTGGTGCACCTCCTCCTGGAATGGGAATGGGAATGAGAGGACCTGGAAGTGGAATCGGAAGACCTAGAGGTCCACCTGGACCAGGAATGTTCCCACAACAGCAACAGCAACAACAACTTCCACCCCGTTTACCCAATCAAGGTATGAATATTTTTTTCTGTATAAAAACTGCATTATAAATCATACATTACAAAAAAAAACACAATCAGTCTTTTCAATACTTTACTAATTTTTCAAATTTAAAATACTTTATATGTATGTATATGTATGAATAAAATTGACTTTGTTTAATTTGACTTTCTCTTTCAAAGTACAAAGTCCAAGAAAATCAAAATATATCTATTTTATATCATTTGTGTAGAACATGGTAGAACCCTGCTCATTTTACAACTTGAAATGGAAAATTCAAAATGTAAATTGAAATAGGTGTGAAGATGAAAGAAAGAAAGAAAGAAAGAAAGCATGCAGGCATGCTGTGAGAGTAGAATATATAATGTATAGAGAGGTACAGAAAATCAGAATGAGAATGAGTGAAAGTGGCAGAAAGAAATGCAAAAAAAGAAAGGTATAATATAGCTCAAAAAAATCATGTCTGTTTGTGATTATTGATGAGAAAATTGATGATTTATTTTGAAGGAGCTGTTGGTGTTGTACCTGGGGCGCCTGTTCCAGACGTTGACTTAAGTCATTTGAGTGCCGAAGAAAGAGCTATGATAGAAAATGTCATGGCTAAGGCTCAACAATTAGAACAAGAAGTCCCTCCAGCTCCGGTACTTGGAGTCGGTCCAACAAATCAACCCGGACCTCGTATGATGCGGTAAGGAACATATTATTAAAAATTATTATATTTCTCAATAAAAGAGAGAATTGAAAACAATATGAAAGGTAGCTTCAAACGCACGGGTTTGATATGTCATGGTTATTTGGATCAGGAACCAGGGAAGAAATTGAAAAGTAGATGTAAAATGTATAGCCTTCATTATGAATAGATTTGAGACTACTTAAAATGTACTACTTTCACTTTTACTATACTTTATCTTGAAACACAATTATTGAGAAACATTTGTTGTGCACAAAAGACACTTGGTACAACTGTGTAGTAGCATTTTTCTACTCGTACTAATAATTAAAATTATAATGCTTATCATAAAAAACAAGATAATTTTTATACAATGTTGACAAGTTCCAAAACTGTATCTGCTGGATTTGTTTTATATATTCGTATTTCCACATTTACACTCATCTTCCTATCTACTCCTGCATGATATGTAAACTGTAAACGTAAACCTCGTGTATGTATGTACAAAACGTGTAAAAAATACCTATGGATGCATAATGTATGCAGTAATGTGCTTCATTTGACGCGATGAACATAAAACATGTAAAATGTTTATGACTATTACTCGTCTACATTATGTACACTATCTAGCCTATAATATGCAGTATATGCACAACAAACAGAACAGTCTGCTCCTTCTTCTTCTTTTCCTGTTTGTTCCTATAACATGCACCAATAGTCTTTGACTGACTATATAATCTATAAATATGTAATGGCTCTAAACTCTAGACTGTACACTGTACACTGTACACTGCAGAGTGTAGAGTGTAGAAGGAGTGAAACTGAGCCTGAAACCAGAAGAAAACCAACAGTCGATACCCAACCCGAACCGTCCCATCCCGTCTATCTACATTATTAACTTTCCTCTCTCAAGTAATGATGATGGTTGCTCTGCACAGTGGCACTTAAATATATTTACAAGAAACGGATTGTATGTCTATGTGTAGTATGGTCTATATCCCTAAAATCTACAATATGCAATCGTATACATACAATCTACATTCATTGTGGAATAACTACCAATCATAATGTAAATATATAATGTGCCTATCAATTTATCTAGTATATATTATTATCGCTTCATACATTCTCCATACTCCATACTATATTCTCTAACTCTAACTCTGTTCTATCTCTGTACCACTCTCTAGTCACAACTTTGAATATTGTAAATATTTCATAATAATATATTATATATTATAGTAGTTTAGAGTTTAGGTTATATGTATACGTATAAGATATGAGAGTATCTGAATCGTGTATGTTTTATATATGCATCAATGTATCATACTTACTTGTTAGTACATCTTTATTATGTACAATTTTACTGCTCAACATATTTTACTGTATCATAATATATTATATTATATTATATATATATTATGTATTATATTATTATACAAGTAACTCGTACAATAGACACAACCGCGAAAATAAACAGCTACCAACTGTTTCTATTCTTATACTCTGCCGTGTTTATAATGCTAAAATATAAAATATAAAACACAAAACATCAATGCATACATATACGCATAATATGATGTATAATGTATACATTTTCTATATTATGCTACACCCTTAGACTTTTGACTTGCCAACTAACGACAGCGTTTAACATACAAACCATGTACAATATTACATCTAGTATCTAGTAAACCTAAAGTGTTTCTAGTTGTGTGCTTGTGTGTGAAAAAGAAAGAGAGAGTGTGAGTGTAACGCCACGAGTCTCACGTCCGTTTCTAGATACATTTTTTTGTGTTTTACAAGCAAACCAAACCAAACCAGAAGAGACTATCTACTGTCTACAAATGCATATGTGTATGTCAGTATACACAAACGGGAACTCTCTTTGCTTTTAGACACTTTCTCCTTTTTATATTTTATGCTCCACCATCACAACCAATCGCATCGCATTGGCCAAGTAAATACTTAGACAGGACATGGTTTATACAGTAGATTCGTTTATAGTCTACAGTCTGTAGGACTAGTGTAGGTAACATCGTGGGTCGGAATGTTATAGGTTGTAGTTGTAGCTGTAATGCCATGGAAAAATAAAAGGCAGAATGTGCCACGGAAAGCCTGTGTATTGTGTGTAGCTATACATAAGTACATGGAAAAACTTTTGAAAACACTCTGGTGGATTTCCTAATTTATACACGTATTTACGCAGCCACTTTCCTTTTTCTTTCTTCCTGTATAATATTGAACATTGTACATATTCGGAGGTACATGTGTATTCAGCATTTGAGGTAACTACACACTCAAAAGTCATATTCTATTTTATGTTATGGGCATGTACCAATCTCCTTCCCGAATACTACTACTTTTCCCCATGCTCCATTTCCCTACCGAGAAAAGGAAAGGAATATCCGAAAAAGAAATTGAGAATTTTCTTATGATTTACGTATCTATCTTCTACATTCTACATGTTACCGTTCATTCAGCTTCTGAATGTAAATACCAAGTTAGTATTTACCGTTTCTCCTCTCACGTTCTCAATGCTACAGAGAAAAAAATGTAGCATGATTTATGAGTTGAATGAAATGGTAGCTATAGTTTTTGTATCTATTCACACCTATAAACATAATATAGCTGTTCATTGAACATTGTACACAGTTACAATATAAAAACACTAAATTGTACATGAAATACGAAATGTTACAAATTCGATGCTGTCTCGTTCAGTATTCGGAACTGGATTCTTACAATGATGTTTAATTCACAAGGTACAAGTTACAATATATACGATGCATGAATTCGGACTGGATTTATTTGTCATACGTCATGCGTCATACCATAATATATTTAAAACTATAAGGTGCTGAAAATGCTGCAAATTTTTTCAATATTTCTCATTCTTCCATTGTACAAGATACAAGATACAAGAACCAAGAACCAGAATTATTCACATAATCATACAACATACAACATGTTCTTTGTAATAAAAGTAATCACAAATCAAAAATTTTAAAACACCTACCAAATGAAAGTTTACATAAAAGCAGACAGAATCCTAAATTTTATATTTTTTCTCATTGATGTGTTTCATGTAAAAACGTGGATTTTACGTATATTATGAATTACGTTACAGAATACTTTGTATATCTACAATGTTTTATCCTGTATAGTATATGCCGTATAGACACGAGACAGATTATGCGTACACATTAGTCCGTGTTGACTTTCTTGGTGTATAAATAATCCAATGCTGAGGAAGAGGAAGTAGACACAGATGTTCAAGTTTCAAATCTATACGGATGCTCTTTAATCTATATAACCTACAAGCAAAGCTAAAAGTTATACTAACGATACTTGGATGGCTATGCAAAACATGTACTATGTACAATTTAAAATTTACAGAGTTACAACGTACAACTAGTTCAGTCATCAGGAGAGAAGGCACTTTAAATGTCACATCAATTTGACTGCCTTGATGAAACGAAATTTGAACTGGAAACGGTTACACATTACACATACTACGTATACGTACCAAAAATTACATACATAATTTATAATGTGTGTCATCACCGACAAGCAAGAGCTACAAACTAAACAACTACAAACTACGAAGGACTATTTTAAGTTTTAAGGTCATAATAGTTTTGTTAAAAGAGAGTTGAGAGCCAAAATAAAATGGACTTTATATGTCAAAATAGTCATGTAGATTATACATTATACTTGGACGTATTATTCTGCATAATACTTGGACGTATTATGCAGAAAAAATAAATGCTTGATCTTCTTCATTCTGCATACAATTTCATGTACATTGTACATATATCATCAGTGCAGAACGATATACCTATTGTCTACACTGTACAATGTACATTGTACATGGTTACACAGCAGCTAGTAGTGGACACATTAGCAGCAGTAGCACATGAAAGTCTGAATGAAGAGAAGAAAATGGAAGGAAAAAGAGAATAAGAGAGACACCGACAGAATATTTTTGTTGGTGGAGGATACAGAGAAACTGTGGAGGAAGCAAAGTAAAGAACAGAGAGTCATTCCAGAAAGTCTAGAATCCAGAATCTAGAATCTAGAACTGGAACTGGAAACTGTGCAGACTGGTGAAAGTTAAGACTGCAGAGATGGTGATAGAAATATGTAGAGAGTGAGAAAGAGGGATGGCAAAAAAGAGCTCAAGTTTGCTAAAGGCAAGTTTTTTTGGTACATATATACTTATGTATGTGTATTTTGATGTAATGTAATTTAGCCATCTTCAGACATCACAGCTTAGCCTTGTACACTACGCTCTTCCTTTGACCCTAGACATTTCCTAGATTCTAGATTCTACATTCTACATACATACTACACTCTGGTTTTGTACAGGCTGTATCACATGTAAGTATCTACAATCTACAGTTTACGTTGTCGGCTGTGCACGTATGTACGTATATAGCTTTCCAAATACATTGTACGTTGTGTGTGTTACATGTGCTGCCGCATCATGTTAGACAAAAAACTTTCCGATAGTTTTTACTTTCCTTGTCTTTTTTGTCGATATTCCGTCTTGGGCACTTGTTCTCTCGTGCTCTCTCTCTCTCTCTCTGTCTCTTCCTCTGTAAATGTACGATATCAGAACGAATGTAACAAGTATGTGCAAATGTACAGGGCAAAGAGTTTGCAATGAAAAATAAGAAGTAAACGACAGATTCTACAGCGTATAGCGTAGATTTTAGATTCTAGATTTTAGATTCTGGATTCTAGAGATGACAGTGTTTCTGGAGATCGATTTTATACACACACAAGTGAACAACAAAACAATAGAGAAAAGTATACCAAAGTAAAGTCAGGAAAAATAGATAGAGGAGCTAAAAAGTTGTTTTTACAGCACCAGTAGCTCTACTAGAAAGTAGAAGGCACATCCGAGAGAAATTGTATGGTCGTTTAGACGACGACTTCATCAGAAGAAACCTTTTACTTTTTTGCTATTTACACTATTTCCCAACATACAACATACAACGTTCAAGCTGAACCTTGGACATTGGACATGTGACATATAACAGTGCAGTGGTAATGTTTACAGTAGTTTGTTCGTATGACATTTGAAATGTAATTCTCAAAAGAGCAATGTATCATCTATACAAATAAACTGTCGGTACTACTAAAACTGGACATTGGACAGGTCCAATGTCCAATACTCATGGCATGTAATATTTAAAAGCCAGAATTCCATGAGTAAGCAAACTGCATGGTGAATGAACGATATCTACAAGGTAAACGATTTTGTTCAAAATTCAAATTTGAAAGGGTTTGTATTGTACAAAAAATGCAGTAATACTTATTAAACAAACATTTATTTATTTATTCACTTTATTAACGTGTTAAAAAAAGGTTTGACCCAAAAGTCATCCGTACAAAGACGGTTCTTCCCCCTTGAACACTAAGAACTAAAGACTAGAGCACTTGAAAAAAATTTAGGACAAAACAAGTCGAATGAGAATGACAAAAAAAAATAATAGAAAGGTAACAAAAGTGCATTTCATTGGTTTTTGTGAATTAAAGAATTTTAGCGGTGCGGTGTCGTACTCTGTTCATTTCCATTTTGACTTAAAACTGCAACATTAGACATTCGCTATTCCGTTTAGCATGTAAAATGTAATTTTTGAACTGGTCCATATTGTTTAAAATTTCTGGGACAGATTCAATTTGGCATGACGTCCTTCATTTTGATTCATTTTAAAAGGCACCTTGTCAACTTTACAGATTCCAAATAAAGACAAGAGAAATGAAATGGAAAATGTCACGTGACTTGGTCCTTTAAAATCAATCCGAGTTTCAAAAAAGGAATCGTTTTCGTACAACACTGAACACTGAACATCCTACGGATTGGAGAAAATCTGTATTGTTCAAAGAGCTCCATCATTCGTAACTAAAGTAAACGACGTCCAAGTTGGACCAGATTTTATGAATTCTTTTCCTTTGGGTAACTCTGACGCCGTTGATTTATTTTGTTGACATGTCGTATTCATCTACGTTTTAGATCAAAAGTATTCCCATTTGCGAGCAACAACAAATCTAATGTTTGTTGAAATCTTGTGGTTGTGTAAAATGGCTGTTTTTTGCTATTTTTTAACCATATTTATGTATTTTAAACCAGTGAATGCGTAGTCCGTTTCACAAGGCAGAAAATCAAAAGCATTGAATGTTGCAATGTTTTCCTGCTCCTTTCTCTTTTGGAGCTCGTCATACAAATTCAAGTCTAATTTGGAAAATCTCAAATGACAAAGACAAAGAATTTGACAGCAAAAGCCTTCTCAAAATTCAAAATTCAAGAGCAAATCTGTAATTCCAACTGCAGAAAGGCCAAATAAACCAATGCACAAGTCTCCAACGATTTTGTAGCCTTGACATTAAAACTTTCAAGTATTTATTCCTTCTGTCCATGATCAACTTTTCTTACCTTTGTACGGAAAGGCAAAGTTGTTTTCCGTGGATTTTGAAAACCCAAATCTCAGCATTGATCATCAAGGAATAGGAATTGCAAAGTTCACGTGGGAGTTTGTACCATATAATTTTACACAAAATTTCAGTACGAAATGGATTAATTTATTGTTTATTTTATTCCTCTTACTAAAAGGACATGACATTTTGAGGTGTGCAAGGTAGCCCCACAAACGCCCTTGGCCACTGACATCTCCCTCAGGTCAAACTTGACATCATACTGATGAAACAAAGTGGTAACGCACAAAAACATTTGCTTTTGGACCAATTCCCCGTAGGGAAATTTACTAACGAAATTGTGTTTAATAAAGAACGCTTTATTTTGCAAAGTTTTTGAGCACAAAATTG
>JAQGBH010005819.1:0-13583 GCA_034698265.1 Sminthurinus aureus | reverse complement strand
ATGCTGATTATTTGTTGTAAATAAACCGTATGTCTATCTTCAACAGTTTTCGAGAAAAATGAGTTTTTGTGTGAAAATTGGCAGTAAAAATTGACAAAAACTTTCAAACGGCGTCAGAATCAAGCAAAAAAGACCAAACTTTGGTGACCCCTAGAGGTCACAAATCAACATCCCCCGACAAGTTGTAAAAGAGAAGTTGTTAAGGGTGGTCTGGAGTACCTCTGTGCAAAATTTGAGCCCAATCGGACAGGGAGGGATTTTGTCATTCACTTCTTCCGGGGTCCTTAAGACTTCGGCGTAATTAAACATATCACAAGTAATTTAACTACTTTTAAATATAAAACATGAATAAATTTACTTATTTTAGTCATTTTGAGTGGTTTGTCATAACTTTTCTGCCGTTTATTAATAATTTTGTGGAAGTGTACAGCTTTAGACTGCCCATGTACAGCATTAGACGACGCACCTTTTACTTAATTGCAATTAAATGTGATAAGCAAAATTCTATTTCTTGGGCTTATTAGACGGGGAAATGTCTGGTTAAAAATCGTGTCATATTTCATTTCTCTATCTTTTAACATGTTGAAGTTATTTCGAAAACAAACTGGAAATTTTATGTCGACTTACAGCTTTAGCCCATTCTACGGTACTGCAATAAAGAAATCAATTTTAAGTGTACGGTGCTCAATTTTTGCCGTTTTCCGCACTCTTTTTATTAGTGACTCGACCTTACGTGAATAAAATTATGTTCTCAACTCTGAACAGTGCTCAACACTCTTAATACTTTGACGAAACTAATTTAATCTCGACTGGGATTTTTTTGTCCTTTGACTTTGTTTCACTGCAAACTCCAAACTCTAAACTCCGAATCAAAGTAAAGAGCAAAGTTGTTTGAGAAAACGTAGTCAAATTATCATAACTCTTGCATGAAAATACAACCAATCGTGTCATCGCCATCACCACTTTCAGTAATTGAATTTGTTTTCTCTATGGTCACCCAAGTTTTTCTGTCAAAGATTTTGAACTGTGTTTTGTGTTTATCCGGAATCCGGATTTTGCATTCTGAACTGCGACGAAGAACTTTGACGCCGCTCAACATTTTCAAGTGTGTTACACAATTTGCAGCTTCAAGATAGTTTTTGAACTCATCTGATTTAGTTCAATAAAATACCGAACCGAACAGCGAACAGCACATGAACAGGAATAAACTCTGGACTCCAGAGTCTAGGGCATGCGGCCAATTTTAAAAGCAGACTGTTGAAAATATAAATAAAATACACATGGCAAACTCAAATACAAACTCAAATCAATATAGCGGCGCAAATTTTGCGTTTTGGCGCCCCCTGTTTTTGGATTTTTCTGCAATATTTGCAATTTTATGAAAATTTTTGCTACTTTGAGCTCCTTTTTCCCGTTTTTGCGACCCAGCCCTTGGCGCCCTACGCAGCTGCGTAGCTAGCGTATGCATAAGACCGGCACTGAGGGAATCGCATGTTAGGTGTTCATTGTCCTTTGAAAATTTGAAAATTCCCTTGGCCATAACATTTCTAAAACGTTTCAAAACATCAAATAAACAACTTCTAAATCAATATTAAATTTAAAATGAAAATATTCAAGTCAAACAAAGTTGAACTGAATTCAAATTTACATTTTGTATCAAACTATTCTATTCAAAATCGAAAATGGATGTACAATAAATTTCAACATCTCGACAACAGTTTTGTATTCATCTCCCATTTTCATAAAACTTCGAGACCCGAAACTCGAAACAAAAGGCGGAATTCACAAGCCAAAGAAATTCAAAGGTAAAGATGGCAAGTGTAAAATGTGAAACGTCTTGGGTGGGATTTTTCACAATTATTTTAATTATGAGCAATTGTACTGTTTTAGCAGAAAAGGAAAACGAGGAAACCGAAAACCCTCTTTCACAATCAGCCCCAGGTGGAATTTCCCTTCAGTCACCGATTGAGTCAACGACCATAAAAAATGTTGACCTTTACTCGATTCTGGATGACGTGGAAAAAACTGGGTGCTGGATTTATCTCGTTGAAAAAATAGGTGTTCACGTGGGATTACATCAAGAAATTCAATTAGCAGGACAATTCGGCTCAATCCAAAATCTGCAACATTTCTTGATCCCAGTTTTTCTGGGCTCCAATTACAAAACTACAAATGAGGAATACCAAAAATATTTGAGTAATGGATTGAGTTTCGCAGCTCGGCTTAAACGTTCTCACTGCTTCATCAACATTTTCTACTGGCCTTTGAAGCATTTACGTCAAATCAAACAAAAAGAAAAAGGAAACGAAGTAGAAGAAAAGAGAGAAAAGCGAGAAGAAAAAGAAGAAACGGGAGAAGAAGAAGAAGGAGAAAATATAGATGAAGAAGAAAAAGAAGAAAAACAAAATGTAAAAGAAGAAGACAAGGAGGAAGAAGAGGAAGAAGAATTGGACGAGGACCAATATTACCAACAAGCTCATGCCTCAGTCCTTACCCAACAAATGCGCATTGAACACGGAAGATTTTGTTCCTCTTTTCTTCGGGAATGCAGTGGGAAAGTTCTGGGGGCAAAATTCACAATTTATCTTTTGGAAATTTCCAGGAAAGGAAACGTTGTTTCAGAACGATTGTCCAACGATGTTGATTTACAACAAGAACAAGTAAACAACAGCACCAATCATGGCAACTTTCCTCAACCTTTCTTTGGACAGTTTCTTCATTCCGTCCGTTTTACAGCAATCCCATTTTTAATCCTCACGATTCATCGCGCAACAAATCCGGCGCTCAAAAATGGCGCTATAATGGATATGAATGTTAATATGGAAATTTCAAGTGTATGGCTTGTTGATGCTTTGACCATTCTCAGTGGAAAACTGGCAAAAGAATTATCATCTGGTTACCAAACTCTGGAAAACTCGTCAAATTTTACACGGTACTCCCATGTCATGTCAAATAACAACAACAACAACAACAACAAAATTTACAACAACAACAACAACAAAATTTACAACAACAACAAAATTTACAATAACAAAATTTACAACAACAACAAAAACAACAGCAACAGCAGTTTTGTCACTAGAAAATTGGAATCGGAATTGAAAAAGTTTCCCAGGATTTCATTTAAAACCTCTAGATTTGTAGCAAAAACTCCAGCTGATCGTTTGAATCCAGTGGATTTAACAAAAGCTGTGGAAAATTGGCTCAATTTCTTTATAAATGACTCATGGAAGTTTGAATCGAGAGGAGGTCAAAGTTGTTGGAAATTAGCCAAACTGGATGTTCGAATAATAGTAAAGGCTCCACAAAAAATGGAAATCCAATTCTTTAATTTGGATTTTTGTAGGAAGTCACGACTACAAGTTCATCACGAGTGACAGCGTGTATCGGATGAAGAACACGCTCCGGATCTACACGACGCCGTTCCAAGCCGAGGTTTGGGCCCTTTTTCTCGTTTCCATGGTGATCACTGTCCTTGTTCTCTTGACCTTTGCCCTGATCATAGATTTTCAAAAGAAAGGCAACTCTGGTTCAAAAACATCAACAGAAAACATCATAGTGATCTGGAAGATACTGTCCGAACTCTGTTTTTGGCTCCTAAGTATTTTGCTGGAACAACAAGATGAAGAAATTCCTTCAGGAATCCTCCAAAAACTCCACCAAATCCACCAAAACTTTATCAATAAACTAGAGTAAAAATACAGAATTCTATAGATGCCTTCAAAAGACACAAAATAAGCATCAAGATTTTACAAAAGCATCCCATTTTCACCTCAGAAGTTTACTTCTTTGTGATTGAGCTGTTTTCAGTGTTGGTAAATGAGTTGTAAAACGATTACAGTTTTCTGATTTGAAAGCCTTGAACCTCAAAACCTGCTGCTTTTCTAAAATCTTGATGCTTATTTTGTGTCTTTTGAAGGCATCTATAGAATCCTGTATTTTTACTCTAGTTTATTTTGATAATTTTACACTTCACCAAAGACAAAATCGGCAATTGAGTAAATTTTTCAGGAATTGAAAGCTGCTGAAAATGGTCACTTCAAAAGTTTACTCGTAAAATTGAGTGATTTAGTAAACAACCTACATTCTTGTCAATTTTCCTTTCAAAATCTTCCCTCACATCAGAATAATTAGCCAAACGTTATGACTATGAGCCAAAAGTAATTGAAAAGCTAGTTTGGCTTCTTGTTTTTTTACCAAGTCGCACTAGATGTTTTTCAGTGCAAAAATTATCATTATTTTGGAGTTCCGTGGTTCCGCAGTCTCATTTTTTGTGTTTTAGAGTTTTTCCTTGAAAGTATTTTATTTACACCTTATTTTGTGGGAGGGGATTCAAATATCAGTGCCGGTCTTTGGATTTCGGCGCCCTACGCAAAAATACGCAAAGAAAAATGGCGCCCTACGCAAACCAATATGGCGGCGCAAATTTCGTGTTTTGGCGCCCCCTATTTCTAAAATTTTCGTCAAAATTTGCAAGGTTACGCAATTTTTTAGCGTTTTGCGCCTCATTTGCCATTTTTCGCCCCTCTTTTTGCTTTTTTGGCGCCCTTTTTACGCTTTTTTGCGCCCTCATTTTTGGTTTCAGCGCCCTTGTTTTTGTATTTTGGCACCCCCAAACCGTCGGCACCCTACGCAACTGCGTACTTTGCGTATTGGTAAGACCGCTACTGATCACTGATTTCGGACTCCAAATGCCCAAGAAAACGCGGAGTCTATTTTAAGGAACTTGGTGAATGCAAGCTAGAGATATTTGTTTTGAGTTTTAAAACTTTAAAGCATCTATAGAAAAATAAGGAGCAACAATAATCTAAAATCTACAATGACAGATCAGCTGACGGCGAATTTGACCATAGCGGTTTCAATTTTGAACTGCAAAAATAGACTGAGTGCTTAGAAAAGGAGAAAGGGTCTCTCTGGAAAACTACAAAGGAGAAACTGAAGCCATAACTTTAAGGAAATGGGAAAGTTTCCCAGAACGTTTCTAAGGTATGTCCTAATTTAAGGTGCGTATTCTAGATTCTAGACTAGGAACTCTCTTGACATCATGCAGAGAGAGAGAGAAGTCTGTACAAAATACAAATGTTCTTACGTGTCATTAAGCAATAAATTCATGAGAATGTATGCTTGTAGTAAATGTACATATATCAAGGGGTACTTCTCTCATGTACAATGTGCAAGTCCTTTCCTTCCTATTGACGATTGACGACACAACGACGCTGTCTCTCCAAATCAGGGGTTTTCTGTCCCGGGTAACCCGAATTTTGACCTTTCCTCCAAGTGGGAGAATCGTCGGGTGAGAGTCAAACCGTTTTCCCTGACAAACCCAGAACAGACATTATCACCAAGTTTATTAGGCGTCGATTGAGCTCAATAACGCCCAAATTGGACCATTTTCCCAGATTTTACAGCATTTTCCCCGGAGCACGTTGAAAATTCAGTATTTTGCAACAGTGGTTTTGAATGGTCCTCCGGAGAAATGTTACAACTTCCGTAAAAGTCGTCAACTTCTCATGATATTAGACTCCATCGATGCCTAAAGAGTGCGGCTAATACTTCTACGGTGGATTTGTTCGAAAACTTCCGAATTCATTGTTTTTTGGTCCTCCGGATCAAACTCTGTTAAATTCTCAAGAGTGGTTAGGGAAAATTCGGAATCGGGTTTGGAAAAATCTGCAAAAAATTTGAGATGTGCTCTGGTTTATTTTGTTTCAGCATTGGTAACTTGCGTAAAGATCCGACAACGGATACTCAATTTATGACTGTTTACATGAAGTACTGCTAAATTGCAGATTTCTGGAACAATGATTATTTCCCAGAATCATGATGACTTGCGCCAACAGACATTATCTCCAATTTTTTTCAGATTTTTCAAACCCTGATTACAGATTTCCCGTAACTACTCTTTAAGATTTGGCAAGTTATACTCCCGAGGACCAAAACACAATGAAATCGGATTTTGTCGGACATATCCACTCTAGACATATTAGCCGGACTTTTTAGGCATCGATTGAGCCTAATATCATCAAGCTCCGACGACTTTTATTTACGGAAGTTGTGGCATTTCTCCGGAGGACCATTCAAAACCACTGTTACAAGGATTTTTATTTATTTTGAAAAATACGCCCACACGGAGCACCACCGTTAGCTACACAAAAAATGGACAATTTTCTGAAAATTTCAATATGACATTTCTGTGCGCAAGCCTTTAGAAATAAAATATTTCATGCACCGACTTAATATTCATGATAACTAATGTACTCTCGAGGCAAGCCAGACTTACACTCGATCGTTTAGCGGGGGAGGAGTCTAGCATGGTTTATCTGCTTGTGAAAATACAATGAGAAACTCCTCCCCCGCTAAACGATCGAGTGTAAGTCTGGCTTGCCTCGAGAGTACATACACCTTTGTCGATGCACTTACAGCGATTTTTTACCTAGCTTCAACACAAATGTGAAAAACCACTGTGGAGCAAAATGGTCAAAAACCACTGGCATTTGATGTCCATTGATGTATGACAGAAAATTTTTCGCCCCTAGGATTTTTCAGAAACTGTAAAACTAATTCAAAAATGTTGTTTGTTGGACTTGGGCGATGGGCAAAAACCCTATAAACCAAATGGGCCCAAAATGATAGAGTGCAATAAGAGTGCTATTTGGCATCTATTAATGTGTGATTAAAGATTTTCGTCGATAGTCTTTCCCAAAAACCGCAAAAGTATTTGAAAATCGTTGTTTTTTGGAGCTGGGCGATACGCCTATTCACCAAATAAGTCCAAACTAGTACAGTGCATTACAAAATAGCATTTGGCGTCAAATGATGTACGGTCAAATATTTTTCGTCTATAGATTTTCTTAAAACCCGCAATACTAATTCAAAAATGTGGTTTTTTGGACTTGGGCGAAAAGCCTATTGACGAAATGAGACCAAATGGGTACAGTGCAAAGCAGAATGGCATTTCGCGTCGACTGATGTATGATAGAACATTTTTTGTCGAACGAATCAGGAGGTAATTTACAAATAGTGGTTTTGGTTGTGTTTTGACGCAGGTTTGAGATTTGAAATTTGAGACTTGATTATTTTTTATTTTGGAATTTTCCTTGTAGATTTTGAAGCGGCTATACAGAACATGTTTTTTATAGACAAGAGACGGACGGAAAATTTTACATCAAGCCCAAATTCACCAAACCCACCAAATTTAAAACATGAATGTACAAGGGAAAATTATCAGAAAACAAGAAGACGTATTTCAAATGTTTGATTTTTGATTGTATTACAAATCAGGCAAATCTTTATTCAAAATTCATGTGTTAATTTAGTTGCAAGATGAGCTACAAAAATCGTAAGGATTATCCATTTTCAAAAAAAGTGAATGGCGAGTTGAAGCAGCGCCAGAAATATGATGAGTGACGAACAATCGCTATCATCATCAATACAATATATCATCCACACATGTGTGTACAAAAACAATTACAAAGTAACAATTGTGATTTCTTGGTCGTTAAGTCAGTTTTACGTTCCAATAAACTTGTGAGTAAAACTTACCGAGAATTCAAGACAAGTTCAATTTGGCCAAGCCAAGCCAAGTCGAGTCAAGTCAAGTCAAGCATACATAAAACATGCAGAGTGCAGAGACAAAACCCCAAGCTCAGGCTCTAGCTCTGGCTGTGAATGAATGGTCAATGTGCATGCGTACACAAAGTAGAAACTTGTTTACGTTTAAGACAACTTTACTGCCGTCCGTATGCATTGTGCTGTATGTATGTATACATGCATTGTAAATGGATGGCTATAGCGTTTATGTTGACAATATAAATCATATAAAATCACAATCGCCTAATCCATAATCAATAGTGCATAATCCTTGTCCCAGCCTAAATAACCACACAAGTTCATGTACATGACCAATGGTCATGCTATAACAAGGGTCACTATTTAGTCTACTATTTTATCCACAACAACTGCATCGTTTCCTCGTCATTAAAAAGCTAGGAAATCCTAATCTTAAAGACAAAATTTTAGTAATGTAGCCCACAGAACAGAGATCAGAGTGAGAACGAAAGTGCAAAAGCACTCATAGGATTTCGGCTTCCTTTTGAAAAAAAAGGGCCGTCGGAAATATTTGCCACTATGCAAAGTGTGCAATTTATTTCTCTGAACCAAGTGATTTGTATTTCAGACCAAAGTTATAGTTGTTAGTCTTTAGTTATTTTTAAATAGGTTTACGGACGTCAAGTAAATGAACTCAAGACTGAAAAAACTGTTTGGTCTTCTTCCAATTCTCATAATCCACGTAATTTGGGTAAGAAAAAAGAGAGAAGTTGCATTTTTCAAATCAAGGATTAATTCAATAATTCAAATAATTCAAAATGCTCAAAATGTGTATTTCTTGTATCATAAAAATACGATAAAAATCAAATGACTTTCGACATGACTTTTTGTAAGGTATAAATGGGAAATTCAACCCAAAAGGCTTAATTTTTTATATTCATGTAGCAATTGGTCTCAACTGCAGCACAAGATGGAACTAAAGACAAGCAACACAGTACAGACTACAATGGAGAATCACAAAAACAGCCAGCATTTGCAGTGGACGGGGTTCATATTTCACCTAGTGATAGACAGTGGTTGAATCTTTCTACAGACATTTTAGGTTCTAGTGCCGGTCAACTAGCGATATCGCTCCCACTGGATGACAACAACAATAAACAGCTGTCAACACCAATACCAATGTCAATTTCAAGCTCCCAAAACAGCTCAATAATACCAAAAAATGTGGAAAATCCTCTAGTATTTTTAAATTTAAGTAATAGTGATCAAAATGCATTAATTTATTCAATTTCTTTTCCTAAATTTCATAAGAATCCTAGATTTGTGTTGGACCGTAGAAAACCGGATCGACCGGATTTTGAACCAAATTTAGATGACTTTGATTTCCATGGCAATGCCATTTTTCTACCACAAAAAGTAGAAAACTACCTTCCACTAAGTAGGGAACAAACCGAAGCTCAATCTAGATTTAAGAGAAACAGTTTATTCGACTCTTTAGTTGGGGGCTTAAAATCAAATCGTAAGCCTAACCCTACGAAACCAGCACCAACGCGGCAAAGAAAGAAACAAAATTCTAATCAAAATTCTCCAAATAATAATAACCTCCTGGGACAATTACTGAAGCCTGTGCAAAATTTAGTTAGCCAAATAATTGCAAAACCTTCAGTGGCACAAAAAAACGGAGAAAAATCTAGTAAACAACAAAAATCTCCATATCAATCTGGATCATCTCAAAGTTTTCGAAAAAAGCAAAAGACATACTCGTCCTCTGCGGTGTCTGAAAAAAACCAGAAAAAATTTGTACAAAAGAAGGATTCCAGTCAAACTATGTCTGATAAAAATACAAGAAAGTCGGAAAAGGTTCAAGGATCGTCTGGGAAAACGTCTGTTAATGTTGAGATTGCCCCGAATCGTTCTACTGTTTTGTCATCGGAAAGTAATCAGGAAAATCGTGTAAAGTTGAAAGAGACTAGTAAAATCAAGATTGGGAGAGCTGCAGCCTCAAAAGATGTCAAGATAAGTCAAAGTAACCAGCAGACGTGTTCTTCCACATTTGTGTCAGAAAAGGATAGACGCGGTTTAAACACAAGTGAAGCAGAACTCCAGAATTCAGGAGGGTGCTTAAATTTAACGACAAAAGTCGGAGTTGGAACAGGAAACGGAATCGGAATCGAAAAGACGAGCCCAGCTAAAGATAAAGGGACTAGTTTACAAGTCCAGAAAATTGAGGTCAAAGCAGTAAAAACTTCACGCAACTGTCAAAAGAGCATACTTTACATTGCCATAACTCTGGAGCGTCTTGTGTACTTCTCAGGAGCTCGAGTGGTCACACGGAAAATTAACAGCTCGTTCACTGTATCAAAATCCTGCAGATATCCATCAACTTTGAGTAACGTGCAACTTTATAAAAAGTTTCCGTGGTCAACGACCTTTTGGTTCAAGTTCTTTAAGGCATCATGGTCTTCTGACTCCCTCTACTCAGCGTCCATGTCTAAACTCCTCTTAACCTTTTCTCCATACACGAGACAAAAATTGGAAGAGCATTTGGAAAAATATAAAAACTACAACGTGCAAAACAAACTGCTGGCAGCACCAATTGCACCCTCTCCACCAGAGTTTGCATCCATTACTTACAGATGGTTCTACTATATTGCGTCCGGCTCACCTCATGCACACTCTTACAAGTACAGTTACATGTACTTCAAGTTTTTCTCAAAGAGATATATCAAATGGACGCAGTACACTATAAAATCAGCCTATTGGATTGCATTTTTACATCATCATCGGAAAAAGGGCGGCGAGGATAGTGAAGAGAGTGAGGAAGAAAGTGAATCGGACGAAGCCAAAAAAAATCCAACGTACAAATACTCGTACAAAAAGTATTGGGAGAAAAGAGAAAGGTGGTATTATCCTGATACTCCTACAGAATCATCTGAACTATCAAATATTTCATCCAAAGCACCTAATGCATTGAGCCTGTTCCAAAACAAAGTCCTACCTGACCTTCTCTTTGCCGTATTATCCATGCCGGAGCCGTTTGATCCAATTTTTGAGCCACTTGTCGCTGAATCACCATTACCGTATTCCCAGTTAAGCTTCCGATACTATGGAAAGCTTTATCGATGGCACTTTGCTAATTACCGACCTTCCTTTGACTGGTACTCAATTTCAACTGCAAAACAATTGGAAATGCAATATGCCAAGCAGAAAGCTAACAAATCTGACGACTCGCATCACAGTAAACCTACCGAATCTTTTGTCTTCTATCAAAACGAGTTCATAAAACGCCTTTATCAAAGTCATAAAATTGTTGAACCAAAACTAGCACAAATTCCTCCTCCGTTTATCAAAAGGTCAAAAGATTTTGAAGAATATTCAGATGAAGAGGAGAGTGATGTGCATCAAAGCCATAATAAAAACGAAACCAAAAAAAAGACGAGCTCAGAAGAAGATGAATATGAGGACAAAACGCACAAAACAGAAATAACCAAGCTTCATGCTACAAAACAAATAACCACAACAACATCAACAACGCCGAGAATATCAGCAGGCGACTACACAAAAACAGAAAAGTCAATTCATTCAAAACAGAAACCAAGCTCTGAAGAAGAGTATTATGATGATGACATTTTAACAACAAAAGGTACCATAGAACGTTTATCATTTCAACATATCAAACCAAACACTACCGCACATTCCTTAAACGCGCCAAGTCCTACAACCCCTAACGAAGCAGTATACCTTATTAAGGTCACTAATTAAGCGCAATAGCTTTTTCCCGAGATATTTAAAGTCCCGAAAAATAGAAACAAAAAATACAAAAAAGCACGACGTTCTGCTTTAGACGAGGACTTGAACTTTAATGAACACGTTGGGCCTAACAAGGGAAGTTTTTCACATGTTACCCTCGGATCGAGCTAAAACGTGGCACACTTGTTCCTCTACCCACATGTACTTCAACCCTAAAGGCATTTTATTGTATTTTCAAATTTCGAATTTTTAGGAATTTTTGAACATTTTGAAAAATCACTAATATCGAATATCGAGATTTTCTTATTGGAATTAACAAGGGAAAATTTTGAACTCAAAGGGGGGAGTACGTCCAAATTTTGATTTTAAGTAACTGATAGATACATGTACACATTGTATGACTCTTAAGTCCGAATTCGATCGGCCAAGTCCAAAATGATAGATTCAAAATCATGTTTGAGTAATCGTAAATAGCAATGTCAAAACGTTAAAGTTAGGAATCTTCATTGACGAAAATGTTCCTATTTTGAACTTTTTAACACAAGGCTTTACGATTACTCAAACATGATTTTGAATCCGTCATTTTGGACTTGGCCGATTGAATTCGGACCTAGTCATACAATGTGTACATGTATCTATCAGTTGCTTAAAATTAGAATTTGAACGTACTCCCCGCTTTGAGTTCAAAAATTTCCCTTGTTAAATCCAATAAGAAAATCTCAATTTTCGATATCAGTGATTTTTCAAAATTTTCAAAAATTCATAAAAATCCGAGGGTAACATGTGAAAAACTTCCCTTGTAAGTACCAAACTTTTAAAAACAGGTTTTCCAGCTTCTCACTTTTCGGTCAAACCATAAAATCTCTTTATAAAGACTTTTCGCAGTTTTTTGTATTCTAAAAAATATCCGGTTGTTTTGAAGAAAAATGAAAAGGGATGCAAAAAGAACAACTTTTAAAAATGCTTCTTCTCCGTACATATACTCTAACACTTATGGCCCACCAAACCATAAAGCGCAAACAAACTGTTCCTCAAACACCGTCAAAACTTATTAAAATCCAAAAATAGTATTGTCCGTAACGCTGTGTTAACTCCCTGAAAAAACACAAAACAGGTAGTTCCTAACGAAGGGCAAGCCATTTGTTTCTAAAGTAACATAGACCACCCAAAACTTGTAGCAAAACATCCAATTTCAACAAGAATAAAAGATTAAAAAAACAGTCTATAAAGACCACCACATTCGGGCCAAAAATATTCAGTGGTATGAGCTATGGTTAAACATGGCAAGTTAAGCTGGTATTGGCATGTATATGTGATGGATGGGTGTCTTTCTTTAAGTACATACATGTAAAAAGGCTGAATAAGCCAACTCGGCTCGGTGTATGTACGGGGTTGGTCATTACAGGACACTATCTCTAATTCCGCTTTAGAGAAGATGTATATGAGATTCCCATGCACGATTGACAGAGAAGACGGTGAGATGTAACAGTGACTGTAGACATCTTGTTCTCAAGTAAGGTGGTACCAGGAAGTTTGGGTGCATTGGTAAGGTGTTCGGCAGAACTGGTCCATGTGAGTCGTATCCCAGACCATGGGAAGAAACTGAGTGCCTGTGAAGATTAAGCACAGTGTACCCCGCTCACCCTTACATTAGGTTTGAGCTCTGTCTCTCTTGGCTGTTCTCTCAGTATCTCTCTCGATATCGCGTCCCATTTGACTATCTAGTATGCATAATGCTCGATCCAGATAATCTTTACTCTTCTGTGCAGTTTGCATAGAAACTATGGTAGAGATTAGCATTGGAATGTAGAGCATATATTAACCTACGGCTTTGAAACGGATCTACATGTGGTCTGAACCTTCTTGTGCATGACACTACATATTAGTACAAATGTACCGGACCCCATAAATACAACACAATAATATACAACACAGACCACCCAAAACTTGTAGCAAAACATCCCTTTCAAACGGAATAAAAGATTGAAAAAATACTTTCTACAAGGTAAAATTGTTCATCATCATCTGTAAATATCACATACAAACCCAAAAAACCTTATTTCTTTGCAGAAAATAAACGCCCGGACACACAAACCAAAAAAGCTTCCCCAACCAGCAAACCAGTCAGTCTAAGCCAAGCCAGAGAGCAAACAACAGCAACTCCTTCACTGGAAGCTACTGAACGCAATGACCAACCTCGCCCATCCACAACTGTTTCATCTACAGACAATCTAGTGCACAACATACAACGGGAACCTCCAACCGGTCCTTCGCAACGCCAACGT
>JAQGBH010005818.1:0-13585 GCA_034698265.1 Sminthurinus aureus | reverse complement strand
TATGTAATTCCCAAAATGGACAAGTCCTATGTTAAAGACATAGGACTTGTCCATTTTGGGAATTACATAGACGAGTTACAATATGTAGTATAGTACATAATATGGTAAGTACTTACATGGTACATGACAATATTTAGGGGAATGTGCTACAAAATTTTTCATTAACCGTAGAACTTGGAACATTTCTAAAAGTAGTGCTATATATAGATTGTTGATGATTCAGATATACATATACATGTATGCAGATTATATTAAAATGTAGTCAAAATCTAGTGTATTATTATGAATCGAGTTTTTAATTTTTATTCATTGATTTGTATGCATATAAAGCGTTCAGAATTCCGAACTTTACACTGAAATCAAGTTATACCCAAAACGTGTCCTATTGAAGAATCGCAATAAAAAAAAATACGAAGGAAGTAAAACCACAAACTTTAAACTTTTTTTTATATCATGCTGCAAAATAAATGCATTTTCAAAGCTTGCAGTTATCTTTGGTTTTATCTAACATATTTTACGTTTAAAGCTATATTCAAAAGGTAGACAAAGTTCATTCGATATTTTTTATGCATAAAAATAGTATGTAAAAATACCATATTATAGGTATAGTGTAGTAATTAATTTTTATTGTTTCTCTTCCAGCTATTATATATATATCTTTCAATAAAATCGTCTCTAATTTTATTATTACTCAGTATTATTGTAATGTTCAACATACCATTGTAAAAATACATTATGCGGTTTAAATGATAAAAACATTATTGAATTCTACTTATATGGTATGTCATCGAGGCTATAACAAAAGTGTCACGATACCGCCTTACAGATATAAAAAACATAAATTTCCATATAATCTATTATATAAATTTTGTATAACTACTTGCATCTTGCATATATGTATAATACACATATAATTTAAAATTTATACACAGATAGGAATTACATAGGAAAGTCAATAATGACAATCACAAAAAACAAATTAAATATTGTAATGAATATTTTAGTTACTATATTTTCTATTTTCATGATCTTAAACGCAGATCTAAATGTATCAAATATGTTACTTAGTACTTGTTTATAGAAGTTTTCTTCACATATGATGAACAAAATATAAATAGAGATAGAAACTAGAAACCATACGGCAAAAGTTGTATTTCTATTGAACAAAATATCATAATGTACTGTATTGTATATATATACGTACAATCTATAGTAGATGTATAACAAAATACATACTGCATTCGCGAAAATACGGACACTATACTACTATTGAAACTAATAAAATACACACAGTGTGACAGTCATAAGTACATATATAGTGTATGTCAGATGTCTATATTATGTAAAAGACTCCATAATGAAAAAAGAAAAAATCATAGTAGATAACTGTACCAGGGTGAAATAACTAAACTTTCAACAAATTAACACACTGTGTAAATAAAATATTCCGATTTTATGCAGTATATCTACTTTGAGATATACTATACATGTATTATAATAAATACTCCTGTTTTGTACAGATCAATTGAATATTTCACATTATCAAAGAGAAACCTAATCACGATAGTACAATTCGCAACGCATAATATATTGACTCTATAAAATCCTATAATATTAGTTGAGATATAATAACAATAATTCAACACGACGGTACAAAGCATTTAAACTATTATTATTAACTTATTACAGTCTGCATAGGCGAAAACTTTGAAAATGGGTAAAAATTATTTGATCTAATATATATTTATATATATACATATTTGTTTACTTTATACTTTATTTGTTTACTTTATACTTTTTACTTTATAATATATTATACGGATATTTTATTTTTATTTACTGCTGTGATGATTTTAGTCCATCATTATATATATTATAGCCTCACTTTTTTTCTGTTTCCTTTCCGGCAATGCCATTACCAGTTGTAGTTGGATAAATTTTTTCCAGCTCTTTCAGAGACCTTAATTGAAATATATAGAAAAAATATTATAGTGCATGTTATATGTTTAAAACTTTATCACATTTTTACATAATAATATTTAATATTATAGTCTCACATCTCACATATATATATATTATAATATGAAACTTATAATTTCAGTATTCTTTTATATTACTAGCATTTTAAAATTTATGAAATGAAATATATTTTTGAATTACTCAGTGAGATAATGGTGCATTGTTGATAGAGCAGTCACATCTACATTAGTATAATGCATAGGGACATTTCGTTGGGTAGGAGGTGTAGATGATGTACTAGGATCCACTGTATCACGACGACGGGTTGACTTTTCATTATTAAATTGGTCCTTTAGCGAGGCGAGTTCACTTTTCAGTTTATTTATTTGACGCTAAAAATCCATCAAGAAATAAAAAATAACAATGAATACATGAATACATAAATCTAGTCTTTATTTCATAAAATATTCTTTAATTAATAATGATTTTCAGTAAAAAAAAAAGAAAAATGGCAAGAAATTAAAAAGTTGGTGTTTACATTTGCAGCATCTAAATTTTGTTGAGCCGTCAGAAAAGCAGTTTCAAACATAGTTGCTTCATTTCTAGCTATACTAAAATCGCTTTCAAGTTGACTCAGCCTATAATGTACAAATCAATGAAAATTTTGTAAAATTTCATTTTGTTTAGTTATTTATTATGAATCAAAACACAAAAGTATACTAAAAATGTCAATTTCCATAAATCATACAAAGTATTACTACATAATAATATACGGACATAATGTGATTGGGCTTTTTTTTATACTTTTTAGTGACATTTCAACTAATTAAAAATAAATAAGGTCGAACATTAGTATTATTACCTTCTATTCCTTTCAGCCAAATCTCTCCGTAATCTATCCATATTAGCTGCTGTCAAATCAGAATTTTCAGCGACTCTACTACTATGTAAACTTGAAGCAGATGCTCCTGCTGAACGATTAGGAGAAGAGGATGATATATTATTATTATTATTATTATTGTGATGTGAACCATCTGAGCTGCATAACATTGGACCATCTGATAAAAAATCTGGAAGAGCTACTTTAGAAGAAGACGAAGAAGATGTTGATGCTGATGGTAAGGAGCAAGCACCGTCACCATTAGTTGAATTTTCCTGTCTTCGATTTCTTTTTGATAGGCAACTTTGATTCCGTTGACTAGTTGTGAAATCAGGGAGAATGGCACTCAGTACTGACATATCAAGGGAGGAAGATGAAGAAGAAGAACGACCACCAATTGCTCCACCAAGTGCTACTGCACCTTGTTGTTGTTCAAGATGATGATGATTACCACTGCTACTATTACTACCACTTGGATTATTTCCTCCTCCTCCATTATTGGATGATGATGATGCAAGAGATTCTAAAACGAGATGATCTTGTACAAAATCAGGTAGAGCCATAGACGAATTGACTCCATCAACCAAGTCTATTGATGTACTTCCTGTAATTATTTTAAGGATCACTTATTAAGATCACTTATTATTTTAAGGATTACTTATTTTAAAGATAAGTAATTGATGTATAACCAAAAACCAATAATTAATTATCATGATTTAATATTATTCAAAAGTATATACATCGTATGTATTCCTAAAATTATAGTCATAATAATATATTATTGCGCTGTCGCTTTCTCTCGTACCTCTAACATTTCTCCCATGTCTTGTTGTTGACGTTGGCACTACATCTGAATGTGGTTGTAAAAAGTGTCTAAATGACAAACTTGCTAAATTTTCATCCCTTCGACCACTTGGACTATTATCTATAATATATTTACAGAGAAAGAGAGAGAGAGAGAGTGAGTAAGAAATAAGAAGAAATTACATTAATGCAAATAATCAATCATTCTTTCTTTATATATAAAATAGAACCAAGAAGGTGTTCATTTTATGCATCTCTACTTTGTTGTCAATCATATAGATAGGGGTTTTTTTACAGTACACGAATAGTAAAGAAAGGTTTTTACATGTATTCAGTATCGGTACATACCATCATTTTGAGCAGAATTATTACGAGATGCTGATGACCTTTCGCCTGCTCTTCCTTCTGATGGTGATGATGTTGCATCAAGCCTCTTTGATGAATGAGGCATTGTCCATTAACTAACTAAACTTAATTAAAAGCTACACTATAGTATATATTCTATACCTATTTATGTACTTTAATAACTACTTGTAGACTTTAAGTTCGGCCAAAAGTCAAATGGTGTATAAGTACAACACAATAATATAATATTTTTTATACAATATAACAATGATTAATACGACGGAATCTTGTAAAATACGCTGTTACAGATTCTATACTGTGTAGAATGTCCTTATACCTGACACAAAATGTGTAACTACGTACAGTGTACAGTTACAAATGTAATCAAAATTATGTAAGCGAAATTATGTTTTATATATTATATCTAATTTTAGTGATACACAAGAAAAAAAATTGAGGACCTGTCAGTTTCTTGGGGATTTATGATTTATATATATTTCCAAATAGATGTGTAAATTTAACTAGCGTTTTGCACACAAGTGTGTGTAACTTAGTAAAGAGGCACTAAAAAAATAAAATGGTATACGATCAATTTATAAAGTTAGATGACTTTAAACTCAGTGTTAAATAATGCAATATAGTTATTTTACTGCTATTTGCTAACGTAGTTTCTTGAATATTTAGTCATTTACATATAAATAATTTTTGTCAAAACTTTAGTTTTTTCGCAACTACCACCCTTTTTTTCAAAGACATCATTGTGAATATTGCACACTGATTTCTCCAAAATTCTTAATTATTTTCCTGTGATAGACATACAATTATACAGACCCATTAACTTTAATACTGCATGTATCTTTCTTTCTTTATCTATAGTCTATATATTCATTACTTTGTGTTTAAAGGGATAGTTAAATTCTCATAAGTTTTAATTATTTGTGAGTGTATTTACACATATTTACAGTCAGTTCCCTATAAAATAATCGCAGATAGTTTTTTTTAAAAAACATACATACTTAATCGTGTTAGACCATTACTTTTACTTTGAACAATATTAAATAATAATGGAAGTGACCTTTAGCTTACAAGCTTTTTCAAAAATCATACTACATGTGACAAAATACCCACATAATTCTGTAAATGGTATTTTAGTAAAACGACAAGAAAAGGGCAAACGTAGCAGTAGTACTACTGCTACCGGAAATGCTAATAGCACTTCTCCTTCAGATGGTACAACAACGAGTGACAATTTAGGTGGTGGGGATTCAGTAGTAGAGAAACAAGTGTTAAAACATACAATCTATGATGTTGTGCCGATCCTTCACATGAGTAAATACGTCACACCGATGATGGAATTAGCATTAGCCCAGGTTGATCGATACTGTAAAGCTGAAAATTATGAAATTGCTGGATACTATCAAGCTAATGAAAATCTTGATGATAATACGTAAGATATGACATAATATTACATTCATTGTTATATATCATTCATTCATTTTATTTGGTATAATGTGTGATTTACTCACACATAGTTATTATGTATTTGGATGTTTAATATTGTAAAATCATTGTCCTTTTGTTTAAAATTATATGATTTATAGACCGGATTTTGTAGCATTAAGGATAGTAGAAAAACTTGCTGAAGGAAATTCTAACTTAATTACAATAATGGTAAAAAAAAAGCTTGTACATTTTATGCGTACTATTGTATAATAATATTGTACTCTATTTTATTATACACAATGAATGGTTTCATTAATTAATCATTATTTATTCGTTTTTTCTTTCATACTTTTAGGTCAATAACGATAAGTTGGACTCTAATTTGGAATGTGCACCCTTCTCCGTGTACAAGTTAAATGATGGAAAATTAAAATTACAAGAGGCCAAAATATTGCTTCAACCAGATACACAAGGTGACTACATTAAAAAATGCATCAATTCCTGTTCTTATATTATTATTTATTATTATTATGTCTGTTTTAATTTTATAATCATCTACACCCATAAAAATGTAAATGATTTTATCCTGCAAATACTATACTATAATAATATTATAATACGTGTACACTGTACACATATATCTTAATTTTCTGATGTATTTAATATTTAATATAGGTGCCCTATCAACAGCATCTGCATTAATCCAAGCCAAAGCGTATCGAGACCTAAATGATTTTGATAATCATTTGGATAATGTTTCTCTGAATTATTGGACCAATCCTGAAGTCAATGAACGGATTATACAATTATCGTCTTGATTCCATCTGTATTGTTGTTGTGTTATCATTATATTATTACTACTGTATTGTTATTCCATCGAAAGATCCTCTAATGTATTTAATAATTTGTACTATAATCTATAATTATTACACTATTACATACTCCTACACTCCTAATAATAATAAGTAATATTTATTATTGTTATGATGATTTCCAAATCTATCAGCCCTGCTTAATATTGTATTTATTTTATGGTATAAAAAAACCTGTCATTATAGTTGTGTGTTATCGTTTCTTGGTATTTTACAGAGTATGTACATATAAGCATATTATGAAACTTCTGTTTTATATAATATGTTTTTATCTAAAATACTGATGAAATATTATTATTATCTTTGAACAGAATGTATATATATTTATACACATTAAAGTTTATTTGACTTGAGAGGGAGAACAAGAGAGAGAGTATTATGTGTTTCACAATGGTTTGTTTGATATGTACAACAAGTATATATATATCTGTATTATGTATTTAATCTTATATTATATGAGTAATATATATTATATACATTGTATATATGTAGTGTTGATAAAAATGTGTTTATTTTATGATTAAAAGTCATAATAATAATGACAATTATTTGTCATAATATATTATTGTAATATATAGATTCCACCATCCCAAAGAATAACAATAATACAAATTACCTGTAGAATTTATTGTGTATTAAATGCATATTTAGTAATCAATCGTGTCTGGCAGAGAAATAATATATTATAAGAATTTTCACTTGCCTATTTTATAAATTTTACAGTAACACATAAAATATAGATGATAAACTAAAGGAAATCAAAAATGTATCTACGGGTATGTATAATATAGATTTGTCATTTGTATGGTTCTTATTATTATATTATGATGTATATATATATATACTTTCTATCAAAAAACATAAATATTGTAACAGGGACTTTCCCTAAGCTGGGTTCAAAAAAAATGAACAAGTATACATTATACAATGTATACTTGTTAATATTGTTATGTCATAACAATATTTTGTAGCTTATTTTGCGAATGTGGTATAAGTAAAAGCAGTCTAATATTTCATATGTCCATTATAATAATAATATATATAATGTTATAGTTTATCATAATATTCAGAAAAGTATTTGTCATCATCAGTCATTTTATCATTTACAAAAAATACACAAGAAAAAAGTCTTTGTTGTTTTGACTAAAAATACGCTCTACTTTATATTTTAAATCGCATCTTCAAAACATTATATATTATAATATAGAGTATTGTTATAATGTACACACTATATTATTATGCTGTATAGAATTTTATAGAATTCCGAAAATTAGAATTTGTACACGTTATATATTATTATTATTATTGTTATGATGCAAAATTATAAGTCAAATGAATAAATACATACTAACTTTACAATAAATACATAAATCACCCCTCAATTATTTTATACATTATAGTAGGACGATATATTTATATATAAATTTTATGGATCCATAATAATAATATAACTAGACTTGAAAATTGAAAATATAGATATTCTTGTAGGTATATATATATGTAGGTACACACATTTAAAGCGAAAAACAACTTTTTGTCGATTATTATTTGAAGTAATTTTTATAAAAATAATTAATATACTTGATTGCAATTAAATTGGCCGTACTCATGTCTGAAGAGGACGTAAAATATAGGGAAAACCTTATTATTGATACAGTGAAGTTATCAGATTTAAAGATATCAGATCTGGACAACGTTACAAGGTAAGGAGATTTTAGATTTTAGATGTTGTACTTACAAGACATTTGTTGCTCATTTTTGCTAAACAATTATTTTTAGATTTTGTAATTTCATTTTTGATAAGGTTTATAATAATTTATATTATAATTACTTGAGATACAATGTACTTTGGTAATTTATTACTTTCTGTGTTTATAATTTGTAATATTATTGTATAGTCTGACTTCAGATTACGAAAGCAGTGAAGGGAGTCTTATTCTTTCTGAATCAGTTTCAACTGTATTTAATGAGGAACAATTAATTCAAGATTGGCATAATTATTGGACACAATACGGTACTGATATAATCAATAAAACATGGATTGAAAAATATAAAACCTATTATGATCAAAATACTACCAATGATACCCAGCAAGAAGAACATGATAGTTCTCTTATTTTTAATGATGGAAATGAATCAGAAATATACAACAACAACACCACAAGTACTTTAGATTCTAGAACAAACTCGTCTTCAAATTTTTCAGAATCAGAAACTTCTTCATTATCATTGGCGAAAGAAAAAGACAACGACGAGGAACAAATTTCATCGTCTTGTATAGTGGAATCCTCTGTAACGTCAAGTCCAGAAAAAATAAGCAATGTTCCCTCAAATGACGAGTATGCTGATGATTGGTTAAAACTGTGGGAACAACATATTCAAGAAGTACAACAAGAAGAATACGATAAATTTTATATACAAGCAAAAGAATTATTGGAATCATCAATTGAACTTCCAATGGAAATACAAAAAAATCCCAAACTTATGAAATATTGGGCCAGTCGTTATAAACTATTTACAAAATATGACGAAGGAATTAAATTGGATGATGGTAAGAAAAAGTATACATAGTACGTACATAGACGTAAATGCTATCTATCTAAAAATGAAATAAGAAATATCCGCTTAATGGGTGTACTACTAGGACAGTACATATTATATAAAATATAACATGTTTTTTTAGATTTTAATATTTGTGTACGTTTGAATAACAATAAGAATAGTATGTCATTATTTATTTTATTTTTCAATTTCCAGAATCTTGGTTTTCCGTTACACCAGAAAAAATTTCCAAACACATTGCTTATCGATGTTCAGCTGGTGGTAGTAATGATGTAATTATTGATGCATTTTGTGGATGTGGAGGAAATACTATACAATTTGCAAAGAGATTCAAACAAGGTAGAATATCAATAACAATAATTATTATTAGAATTTTTCTATGTTGTACTGTAATTTTTAAAGTTCTTGTAAAATAATCATTTGTGACATATGATATTAATACTATATTATAATATTATTTTGTTGGGGGATTTCATTACAGTAATTGCAATTGATATTGATCCTGTCAAAATTGAATATGCAAAGCATAATGCTGCAATTTATGGAGTGGATGAAAAGATTGAATTTATTGTGGGTGACTACATGAAATTGGCAAAGTCCTTAAAGGGAGATGTTGTTTTTCTCAGTCCACCCTGGGGAGGTCCAGAATATGCTTCAGCTCCTATATTTGATATGAAAACTATGATGCCCATAAATGGATTTGAAATTTTTGAAATTACCAAAAATATTACTCCAAATATTGCATATTACCTTCCACGGAACGTGAATTTGAATCAGGTAGTTTAAGTTTTAAAATTTTGTAGTGTAAATTTTGTTTTCAGTAAAAAAAACAACAACTTCGTTTCCGATACATGTGTGATGTGTGTATGCATAACATATTATAACATTTAGAATATTTGAAGTGCATAGGTATTACCAAACAAACCAAAAATTTATCATCTTCATCTTGTAAAAAATGTAACCTCTCGTTATTGTTATTTCTAAATAGGTCATGCAATTGGCTGGTGATAAGAATATTGTGGAGATTGAAAAAAATATGTTCAAAGGGAAAATCAAAGCAAAAACAGTCTACTATTCCGGATTAATAAACAAGACTTTGCAAAGAGAGTTTTTGAAAAAGAAGCATTCGGATACCAAAATATTAGAATAGTTATCTACGCTTTCTACTTATTAGTTTTTTACTTTCTTTACTTTTTTTTTACCAGTAGAATGTAATATTTTGTTACGCTTATTTTTCATGTATATGTTTTATGACTTACTACTTTATACATGTTCTAACATTTAAAAATTTATGTAAGTACACTGGAAAAACCAGTATAGCTTCAGATATTATGTGTGTACATTGTACATACACATGTGTGTGCACTGTGCACTATGTATATATATTCCCTCTATTAGTTTGTTACATAGTTTATTTTGAGACATGCTACTTTTTCTGACCAGAAATATATTATATTGTACATTGTACATAATAATATACTGTACAAATATAATATTTTCATTACGATTTTAAATTTTCATACGATACTGAATACTGTACTATTAATTCAGTAAATTTTACTGAACGTTTTTGTTACAATAATTATTATGATTAATTGATTAATTGTTACCGTTGTTTCAAAATATGCAAGACTGAACCGATATATTTTGTATAGTTTACGGTCCCTAAATTACAATATTGTATCAATATTTTTGTAGAAGAATATAGAAATGTTAATGTTGTTTTGTAATGACTTTTTTTGTCATTATTGCTGTATTATATTCTAAGCAGTGTATGTAGCCTATAGAAAACCATAACCATCATTTTTGTAAAAGTGTTGTACATCAAAATTTCATTCTGTTGTGGCCAAAATTACTAAAACATTACAACAACCACTTTATGTGTTTTAAAAAGGAATAAACATAACAGTTTCTCAAAGAATGAAGAATTTAAACCAAGATAATCAATAATTATTTTTATTATTTATAATTTTCAAGTGCCTAATATAAGTAGACCTACAAATTACCGCTTTGAAAACTCAATCAATTATTAGTGATCTCGTGTGCTACTGCTGAATTGTTTTCATTCCTGTCTGTGTATGATTGTAAACATCATAATATTACAAAGGACTTTTTTTCAAAACAAACATTCGCATGATACAGATCATTTAACAATGCAGACATGCATTTGGAATCAAATAAGTTATCGTACCATACGTATAAGAAGGAACGTTGTACATAATACATAAGTCATACATTGTAGATTATAGATAGTAAGCAATATTTTGTTATAAACAAGCACTTCTTCAGAGTGGTATTATAAAAGTTCCTATCAGTGATACTCTGTGGTTTTGAGAATGTCAACAAAAGTTTTTTCAAATTCCCTTCTACATTTTAGTTTAATTACCATAATCATAATCATTCAAAGAGTGTCAAGTACTAGTCGAGGTGCCCCTCAAACGGCTTGTAGAAGTTTAAAGCCAGCACACGGGTTAGAGTCATTGTTTGAAACAACTTGTTTCCGTATAGGAAGTTTTTACACTCCGTTATGAATCATCTAGCTTTAGACTCTTCACATGAACTACTATGTATACAATATATACATGTATATTTTACAGGAGACGTCTCAAGTTGTAACCTCCCAAAATCAAGAGCAATGTTGTTCACGCATGTAGATTTTATAAACATGAGAAAAGTAAAACAGATCAATTCATGAGACTGAAACTCGTTTGAATATACACAGGGATTCTAAATTTTCTTTGACCATGACTGGACGTTGGTTTATCCGTAAAAGTAGTGAAATGGAACCATAACGCCTGGCTCAAAGGTCATATAACATGAAAAATAACGGAGTGTAAATAGATACTTCTTTTGTCGATACAAATTTTTTTAAACGACTCTAATCTGAATTTTCTCGTTACGGTTTTCCACCTCAATTATCAATACCTCCCTACAAAATTATTGCCAAAAATTATAATCAAACGGTTACAGGTAGCAAAACATATTATTTATATTTTTATACTTTGCATTCAATACTATATTATTACTGTATCACATTTTTCTCATACAGTACTCAATCGCCCACAGTAGCGTAGCCAGCGGTAGGCACAGGCCTACCAAAATTTTTAAATTTTTGTTAGAAAATGGCCGATAAATGGAATTTTATGGGTGATTTCTAAGAAATTTGCACTAATGCCTACCAAAAAATTTTAGCTGCCTACCGAAAATTTTTTGCTTGCTACGCTACTGATCGCCCAAAATCCCAAACAAGTGATTCTTGTAATTTGTTATGTACTTTTGTTTACATCAATGTACGAATAATAGTGCGGATTCAAGTCAAATCCAACAAATTTAGGTTCAAAGGCTTCATTTTACAAGCAAAAAATACAGCATATTGGCAAAAAGCATACGAGCCTGCGGTAATTACCATTTATTGATTAGTATGTATAAAGATAACAACAAGATTAACATAATACATAATATGAAATATGCAGCAGAAACTTTCACATTAATCATTTTCCTATTCCTTTTTCTCATAGGTGGGAAGTTTTCAGTGGACTGAGGTTTAGATTTTCTATTTCCATTCTAGACAAAATAAATATACGTATATATATATATGCACGTATTTTCTTTTTTCTGTGCAAATTTTGACATCCTGCCCTAATTCAAAGTGTTTTTCATTACTTGTAATCAAGTTTACGTTAGAATGCGAAAGTTGTCTGATGAATTGTGCACTTTTGTAAAATCAAAATCTTGACTTACCTTTTTTTAAATTGTTTCTTTCTCACAGGGAACCAAACGTCTTAGCTGTTTTCATAGTGAATATGTACGCAGAATTAACTACAATACAACACAATATCTTAAAATTACATTTTATTACACATATATATGTTGTCTAATCATAAATTTCGTTAATTTGTTCTTCTTTTTTTTTCTACAGAATACGCTTACACATAGCCACGCACAGCATACATCAGAAATCAGAACAGTTTGGGTCCCTCCTTCAAGACCGTTTAGAGGACGAGTTACATTCATGTAAATTTCTCAAAAGAATTAAGTAAAGAAATAAAACATGATCTCATACAAATATCTACAAGAAAGAAAAAATAATTAGATATATCTATTTGTTTTTATAATTTTTAGTGCTACAATCGTTTCTTCATTTAAAAAATATTGGATGCGCGTGTACAGTAACGAGATATTTATACAAGCACATAGTACATAAACAAATAATAATTTCCTCTCAGCCGCTTGTGTAAAAAATATGCGATAATTGAACACGATTAATGATATTATGAAAATGATGGATTTCACTGTTGGTGAAAGTGGAGAAAGTACATGGTGGAACAATAAATCATATTTGTACAGTTTTCAACTGTAGATGTTATACTACTACAAACTTATTTCATAATGAATATGCGTTGTGTTTTTTTTATTACTTATTATTATTTCTTTACTGCGTGTAGTTTTCATAAGTTACATAATTTATGTTTTATATATTTATAATTTATATATGTATATATTTATATATTTATGCATATATTTGCATGTTATTATGTGTTTTACCGTATATTTCAAAGATTAGAATGTCTCAAAACAAAAAGCTATTTATGTACATAATGTATAGGTGTTATACATATATTATATATATATACATGCCGACTTATTTACATTTTGGTTTTGCTTGTACTCTACATATAACATACAGTATAATATAGAATATTTTGTATGTATATTGTAT
>JAQGBH010005817.1:0-13591 GCA_034698265.1 Sminthurinus aureus | reverse complement strand
GAGATAAGAAATTTCTGTCAGAACTTTTGTCAGAAAGGAAAAATCATTTTTTAATGTCTCAACAGCATTCAACGAGAGAGAACTCACCTTCTCTCTCTCCGTCAATAATCAAGAGATACATTTTACATCTCACATAGAGAGCAATTCAAAACTCTCTGTCCACTCAAAAATATAATATAATAAATAAAACCACACCTTCAATATTTAACATCAAACATCAAAAATCAGTCTATTCTCCCATTTTCATGGAGTTATAATCTTACAACTCTAAACTGGAAACTAATCCAGACTCCAGAAGCGTACAATGTACAATGTACAGAGATAACCAAAAAACAAACAAATATGATGGATGATACATAAATGAATAGGAATACGCATATGAATAGTTTGTAGTTTGTACATTGTACAGTGTACCTTGTGCAAGTCAATGTCATTAACATATTGACAATCAGTTTACGGGTTGAATTGTGTTGCATTGTGTAACTCTTTGCACTTGCTCGTTCATCTATCTAAATAAATATTGGATGAGCGAGTTGTTCGTCAAAGCTAATTGCAAACTACTTATGAAACATAATATGTAATGAGTATAGTGTACAGTGCATACTGTATACTGCATTCAGATGTGCGTCTAGTATCTAGTATCTAGTATCTAATATCTAATATCTATTATCTATTATGTAGAAATGCACGTATTCATTTTATGCATATACTCTGTTTATATAATATATATAAGCAAACGTACATATATGGGACATTGTATGATCAATACATACACATTACACATGTACGTTATACATACAATATACAATCATACACTGACTGAACTAAACTAAACTAAACTGAATGACTGAAAGAGTGAGTGTTTTCTCTTCTCTTCGCTGGTTCTCTTGTTCTTGTTCTTGTCCTATTTAATACTCCATCCGATTCAATTCCCTATGATCATGAACAAGTGTACAGTGTAGGATGTAGAATCTAGGGTCTAGAGTCTAGAGTCTAGAGTTTAGTGAAGAGAAAGTAGAAAGTAGAAAGCAGGAACCAGAATCTAGATTCTAGATTCTAGAATCCAGAATTTAGAGAACAAAAGGAAAAAGCCCGGTTACTTCACTAAAAGCCATTACACATACATTATGTGGATACTAGATACTAGATACAGAAAGAAAAGATAATGCATGTATATTGCATTTAGTCTATATTACATGAAAACCTTTTGCTTCTCTCTTAGTCTGACTTTAGCTCTGACTCTGACTCTGGTTCTGGTTCTGGCTCTTTTCCTCATTCTGTGTGCCTACTCCACTCTATTTTATTCTCATGAGAATCAACATTCATTTTACATTTTCTATTATCCATGATTTTCCATGTCCATGTTCAATGTTCATGTCAGTAGCAGGAGCAGTAGCAGGAGCAGGAGGAAAAGTAGTAGTAGCACAAGTACATACAACACAAGGAAAAAGGAACAAAAGTAGTGGCGGTAGTATATTTACTACAAGTAGTACTATGTACTATAGACACTAGATTCTAGACACTATGTAGACTGTAGACTGTAGGCTGTAGACTGACTTGCTTGAACATTGTACATTGTACACACATTTTATACACGAGATTGGCTCTATTCTGTTCTATTGTACCTATTACGTCTAATGCACTTCCTCGTTTTGTCGTTTTAACCGTCCTTTCCGTATTGTAAAAGCTAACATGAAATAACACACATCATTACCCATTTCTGATTTCTGTCTCTCACTCACTCGACGGTAGACGGTAGACGGTAGACATTGGATAGTCAACTCTTGTTTTTTGAAATCCGTCGCTCTGATTTACTTTTACCTTCCTTTGTCATTAAATTAGCTTCCAGTTTGGATTTTAGATTTTAGAGTTTAGATTTTGGAGATTGAAGATTGAAGATTCACAAAGTTGATGTACTGTGTATTGTGAATTGTGTATTTTAGATATTTGATTGAAATGTGTATCATCTTTCATCCTGAATATAGATTATACCCGATCCGATCCGTTCCGTCTCATATTTAACATTTTATGCACAAGGCACAGCGCATGAAATAAGATGAGATGAGATGAGATGAGACGAGATTAGACGAGATTAGATTAGATTAGATGAGCGATTGAAAACCTACTGCGTATTTTTTCCAAGAATCTTGGACCAAGATCAAGAATCAAGACACAAGATCCAAGATACAACAAAGTTTGAATATTGAATTCTGATTTTCTGTTTTCTACAACTAGAACTAGAACTAGAACTAGTAGCTTGTAGTTAATACAATTTGATCCAAGATTCAATATTCTAGATCCTAGTAGGTACTCCAATCATACTTTGCCATTAATTAGTAAAAATATTATGTTCCATACACAATACACAATGTACAATGGAGGATGTCGCTTAGACATAACACGTCAAGGCGAGACTCGAGACTGTGAAAACTTTTCACTTTTCAAATTGCTTCTACTTTTGTACTTGTATTAGGATATTTTGTATTGTCAATTGTCCCTACATTTTATCCCATTTTGAGGACATGAAAGGAAAGCCTTTGTATGCACGCGATGAAACGTGCGGTGTAAAATCCCAATACATCATCATCATCATCCAGCATTGAATATTGAATATACACTGGATCTGGATCTGGATTTTGGACTTTTAGTCATAGATTATTCCACTCCAACACCCAAAACCCAAAATCCAAAACTCATGCAACATGAAACACTCAAATCTACTACACACACGAAACTACAGCTAGAAACTAGAAACTAGAAAGTTGAAACTAGACGCACTTTTGTTATGGTTTAACCACGCACTATCCAGTGTCCGGTATCCAGTATCCAGTGTCGAGAGTGTTTTGAGTTTGGGTTTTGAAAGGAAAGAACAGAGGCAGATTAACAAATCTTGGTTTTCATGACAAAAATACCCTAGAAAATATGGGATATTGTGCCACCAAAGTACAATTTATAATTTGTAATTCACAATTCACTTTTTTTCTAGAGAAAAAAATCCACCTAGTTCATTTTGATTTGTAAATTTCACGCGGAATTTTCCATCATTCTATCAAATATTCAGATGAATAACGACTGGCATTGCCTTGATATTTCAATTTTCAATCCTTTTACATTGAAAACGGTTAAAAATTGAAAGTATAATTAGTTGAGAGTCTCGATTCACGATGGTTTTCTACTGGACAATTTTTACTCTGTCAATCAGTGACTGTGTACAAACCTGGAATTGGTAAATAATAAATACTAAACACACAAAATCCAAACTTGAAAACTTGTCACATGTTCAATGTTGGACAACTCACATCATCAAATCACAATCACAATCGACCACCTTGCTTGCTTCTTCGCTCTCTCACTTGCCCTATTTTACTCAGCCAATAAAAATGATAATGAAGAGTTGACAAACTTTGACAATTTAGCACTCGTCCTCATCACAGAATATGATATGATAATTTATTTGTTTCATATTTATGTACTTATTTAAAAGCCCATTTTCCATCCTAAAACCGATGAGAGTCTCAGGTTAGTTTGTGTAAAATGACAAATATTCTGGTTTTGGATTATGTAACTAGCTTCTAGTTCCCCGTGTCTAGTGTCTAGTGATTTTTGGGATATTTGGAATATTTGGGATATTCGATTCTTTAGTGTGCCTAAGGCTGGCGGTATGTCACCTTTTTTGAGGAAAAATAGTAGAGGAGAATGTGATGACAGACTCATTGACGAGACTGGATAAAGAGCATATTTTGACATTTAAAATGGAAACCTCGGCACTCGGCGAACAGTATCAAGTATGATAAGTATCTACAAATGGATTCCAGTGAAATCCAATCCATTTGATACCTTTTCCAATGTTTTCTATCTCTATTTCATATTTCATATTTTATATTTGCTATTTGCTATGCCTAAAACATTCAACTTTTAGTGCAAAATAGGAATTGGAAACGTTCTTTTAGTTGTCGACTAAAAACTCGAGGCTCGGAACTTGGGCTTTTAGCTTTTACATTTTACAGCCTAAAGCAGGAATCGGAGTTGGAAACCGTAAATGGTAAATGACAAGGAAATTGTGAAATAAAAGGTGGAAGAGTCCAAGTTTTCAGCTCAGCTGCGCGTATAAATTATGTAAAATATATCCGAATTATGATTCTCATATCCAACAAATCCGCAAACAAATATTTCAAGTGTAACTATATTGCGGAATGTCGAATGTCGAATGTCGGATGTCGGATTTGGAATTTGTCGGATTGGATATTCTACCTTCACTTTATTTTATTTTATATTAATTCAAAATTAAACATTATTTTTTTCAACAAGGAATTGAATTCTAGGATGACCTCAATTTGAAGAGGTCAATTTTTACTATGAAATCCCATTAGGCTGATTTTAACACATACAAAAGTTTGAGTTCAGAGTTTAGAGTACATAAAAATTAAAAACATAATATAATTGAGGTTAGTGGAAAGTACGGAGTGCAAAGTATAAACAGGATTTAAGATTTAGGATTGAAACTTTTCATTGTCCGTTTGTGTTTGAGAATTGAGAGGTGGGTGTCATTGAAAGTGCATTTCATGTGATTTCACCGTGCAACAAAGGACAAAGAGTGAAAAGAGATATGAAAAGTGGACTTTCATGTACTTGGATAACCGCACAAGAATATTACTTGGTACACACTACAAACTTTCATTATGGATTCCGTTGGCCGCTCAATTAAAATCAAACCAAATCAAACCAAACCAATTCAATTCGAAACAACATAAAATAACACGAAACTATTTAACGAGAGAAATCCTCACATGCGTATCAGCAGCGGTTGTTTTTGTTCTTGTTCTTGTTTTGTGCAATGTACAATGTACAATTTACACGGAACATTCTGAATTTTCAATGAAATTCCGTGTCTTCTCTGTTTTTGTGGCTATTGACATGTTTTGGAATTTGCGTAAGGATGCGTGGGCTTGCGATTTGAGGCTAAACAAAAAGACAAAATACAAGTTCGTGTAAAATGAAAATGTCTTGTTTTGGTTTTCAAATGGCAAGTTTTGAGTTTTGAGCTTTGAGTTGAAAACAATTTCAATTTCAATTTTCAATGTTGATGCGTAGTTTTAAATTTTCTTTCCATGACTGATGAACGGAGAAAGGTGAAATGAGAAAGGAAGAACCGGTTGATGAACTAGGACAGTGCAAAGAGAAAAGGAAAGAAAATATATAGTTAGAACACTTGACTTTTCCATATCCTTAAAAATGTGGAGAATTGTGCATGTTTGATTCATTTCAAGTTTTTCCTGCCTTTCTTTTGCTCTGTGACACTGGTTCTGGTTCTGATTCTGCTGTTATTTTTCTACATTCTGCATTTTACAGGAGAAAGGAGTCTAAAGTCTAAATGAGAGAAAGACAAGGGAAAGAAAAGTGAAGACGGTGAGTTTCTTACTCTCGGGCCAGGCCCGACTAAACTATGCCAAACCAAACCAAACCAGTCTACTCTACTCTACTCCACTCCACTCATTTCATCGATCTTTTACTTCGTCTTCCTCGTCCTTCTTGTTCTGGTTCTGGTTCTTGTTCTTGTGCTTGTTCTCATCCTCGTCCTCGTTGTCTGCCACTTCTCTTTCTTCCCTCTCTCATTGTGACACAACTTTTATCTTTTGTTCTGTCATTGGAGTTTTTTGTTTCCCGTCTCCCATTTCTTTCTCTCTACTTTCTATTTTCTCCATCTCATCTCTCAAGTCATCCTTTTTTCGTCTATGCACAGTGTACAGTGTACAACATCTCACTGTAACTCAGTCTCAGTTGAGGAAAGGTAGATAGAAAAAAAGAAGGGAGATGACAAAAATGACATTTTATATTGTTTACGCACACAACACATAATACTTTTGTGTAGGCTCTAGAGTCTAGATTCTAGATTCTAGACTCTAAACTGCAGAATACAAAGCGAGGAAACGGTCTGATGAAATTGAAAGAAAAAGTATGTGTAGAAAAAAATCCTTCATCTTTATCTGACTCAGTCTTCATCACACATGACAAAAACACAATACTCTGATAAAATCTACACTGTTTAACTTTAATCAGGATAAAGGATAACCTTGCTCAAGCTCTTTTGGAGTCTTGAGTCTAAAATCTAGAATCTTGAGCCTGTAGTCTGGAGTCATGAAGTTCGAGGAGAATAATTCAAAAAACCAACAAAAACAAACAAAGTGTGTGTAAAATGAATATATTTTCTATCTACCTTCCCATCTACTATCTACGCATGCTTACGTACTTACATGCTGTACACTGTATGCTGTACAAGGATTATATAACCCAGAAAAAGATACTTGGAGACAAACAGAAACAAGACAAAAAAAGATGACTGTGGGTGAGGAGAAAGTAAATGAGGAGAAAAGTGTACAATTGAAACAAAAAGTTTAATATTATCTAGAATCTAGAATCTAGAGTCTAGAAATTTCTACCTCATTCACCAATCTTCAATTGTTTACTATTTAAGTTATTCGAGTACTTTTGGGGCAAGTAATAAAATGTGATGAATTATTTTATGCTTTTATAAAAGACTCTTAATTTCCCGTTTCTTTTGATGAGTTTGCTAACTCATCTATGCGTCTGCTAGTTAAAGTGTGTTTGTGTGTGTGTGGTCCTTTCCATTTTCCATCGCAGTCGTGGCAATCCAAATCCAACTGCAACTTCCAATCCAGATCCGATTCGACTCCAAATCCAAATCCAAATAAAATTTGGAAAGATACCTACAAAGTCGACCCTAGACTCGCTCCTTTTGACTTTACCCAGTCACTCCTCTAGCTTGTCTCATCTTGTCTCCTCTCTTTACTCGACCCAGCCTCCAGTTCTTAGAACCTTAGAGCCTTGGAAACTTGGGTAGAGTATAAAGTTTATGTAATATGACTGAATATGTACTATGTAGATATCTATATGTTGAGGACATGATAGAGGCATAGACAATGAAGATAGGGAAGACAAGGACAAAGTAGGCGACAAGGGAAAGAGAGAGGCACAATGTCTTGTTCGGCTGCCGTTCTCCTTCTCTTCTCGGCGCATCCAAGGAACCAGCAGCCAAGAAGCCAAGAAGCCAGGATGCCAAGCAGCCTGGCATTTGAGCAGTCGAGCAGTCAAACAGTCAAGACATTGGAATCTTTATCGGTGAAAATAAAGTTTCTCTCCGTTCTCACTCAAATTGGAGTGCTGCCGTCATTAGCATTTTTAATTGACAACTATCTGTCAATCAATGTCGAAACTCCTTCCTCTAAATTCTACATTCTACATCCTACATTCTAGATTCATGTATGTATCAAATAATGTCTCAAGTCTCAAGTCTCAAGACTCAAGTATATCTAGAATATTATAGATTGTACACTTTGTTATTTTCCTTCCAAATTCCTACCAAATCCAAATCCAATCCAACACTTTTCTTCTACTCTAAAGTCAAAAGTTTCAACCATGTATAAATTTAAGCTCATTCTCACCGCAATCAAAATCACAATCCCATCACATCACATATCTCACATCTCACAGCAGAGCATTTCTATCCAGTATAGCTTGTACATTGCACATACAGCGTATAAAATGAAGGAGATAACGGATATAAAATATAAAAGGCTGTCACATGGATTGGATGTGGATCCAATTTTCATGTGGAGTTGAGTTGAGCCGAGTCAAGTCGAGTCTAGAGTCTAGAGTCTCGAGTCTGTCTGCTAAATATATACATTTTTCAACATGAATACGTAACAGGGGAAAAATGTTCTATTATTATTACACTTGTGAATTGTTCCTTGTCAAACTGTCAATTTTTCTAGGCTGGGATTTGGATGGATGATGATTAAGTTGTTGTGGCACTTTATATTTTACGGTTACGGCTATGAATACGGATATACAGCATAAGTCACTTTATGTAGATACATTCTAGATTCTAGATTCTAGAATCTAGAATCTAGATTTTAGATAGACTTTACATAGCCAACCGTTCCTTGTACTTTGTTCTTTTGACTGTGTTTTACCTAATAATTTTATAAAATCAATGGAATTAAATGCACGCGTCTCAAGTCTCAATCAAATCTCTGTGCTGAATTTTCGATTCTCGATTTGCAACTCTCCACACAGTTCCTTTTTAAAACACCATTTCCACATCCACTTACTTGCAGCTCCATTTCCAATCTCATATGTTCGCGGTCATATGATAAAGGAAAAAATTTAATGGTAATTAAAGTAGAAACACATGTAAACAAACATATGGGAGATTAAAGGTATCTTTAGAAGGTTAAAAGACTTTGAATTTAGCTCTTATTCTGGGACATGAGATAAAGAGCACTTTCTTTTCTATGAATCCGAGATCTCGGAGGATTATTGAGCCATTGAGCCGCGTTCCATTTCCAAATTAAAAAAATAACATCAAAGTTCTAAATACAAAAATGCTCTTTCCTGTTTATTACTGTTCACTTTCTACTTTGTGCAATTAACAGTCTGCATTCAGTAACTGTGTATTGAGCATTGAGCATAAAAAATTTCCGTGGTTGCATAATGGACAGATAGGCTGATAAATACTTACACACATTTTGCATTATGTTTCGCATTTAATGTTTAGTATTTAGTACTATCGACAATCAACAACCAACAGCCATTGACAAAGTGGAAACAAAAGAAAACTCAGATGAATAAGAATTACAAGGGAGTTTTTTCCTGACATTCTTTCTCCATTTGTTATTATGGGTTATGGAATAAAGAATTTAGCACCTGCTGTTCCCTTTACTAATGAATAATGAATGTAATAAAATTTTCAATGTTCATGCTTAGAGTTTAGACATGAATTTTTATTCTAATTTTGACCTCAAAATATCTAAAGAAATGAAAGACGAACATGATAATTATAAATATCCAATATTTAGATATAGATTCCACTGCAGCTCTAAACCAAATGCTTGGTCGAGAGTTCTATACGAGTTTTATAATAAATAATAATATAACCATGACATTTTAAGAAGAAGAAAACGGAGCGGAGCCAAAAAAGAAAAAGAACGTGAAGAGTGAGCGGAGAGATGGGAGATTTGGATGTTGCGGATTTTTATTCTCTTGTATTCTATTTTTGTCGTGAGATACTTATTTATTTATTTTATTTACTTTACAAATATACACTCTTCCTCCATCCTCCATGCTCGCTCTACTCTTTTTCCTCATGTCAGAAGTCAGAAATCACAAGTCAGAAATAGGTACATGGTTGTGATATTTGCTCCTGGGTTAAATTTTCAGAGTAGTTAGTGTCAGATTTGAGTCTGAAGTGGAGTACGACTTCCAGTTCCAGTTCCAGAACGAGCACGAGCACGAGTACGAGTAGGAGAACGGATATTTGTGTGTACGTGTTCTCCTCCAAAATCTACAATCTAAAATGTACAATATACAATATAGAATGTGGAGGTATAAAATATCTCTGCTTTAATGTTGTAAATAGTCGAGTAGAAAGTAGAATAGACTGCGGGATGCGGACCTTCCAATGAATCTAGATTCTAGAATCTAGAATCTAGAATCCAGCACATTCACTCAGAGACTCAGAGACGGACTCACGATCGTCAGTGTCCAATTTAGAGATACACATGTACAAAAAGTACAATGAATGTTCAACGTACAAAAAGTACTTTTCTCCTCTTGTTTACATAGCAGCGTGCCTTTTTATATCGTATATTCGTATATTGTACGGATAAATACAGAAATATCGTGGATCGTATAGACAATAATGAAGCTCACAGTATCACGTTTTATCATTCTCTCATTTTCTCGCTTTCTCTATATCTCTCCGTCTCTACTCTCTACTCTCTACCTGCCTCGTTCTCGTTCTCCTTCTCTTCGTCTCTGTGCCTGAATGGAAATTCAATCTGAGCTTAATGGAAGGTGAGTCTAGTGAAGTGATGGTAATAAATAATGCACAAGTTTAGTGTACAACATGGAGCATAGATTATAGCCGACATGGGCACATATGCATAAAAGCTGTGCAAGTTGGGTTCCATTGTCTATTATATTGTCTTTTAAGGCTCCTCTATCTTGATGTTATATTTGCGCTTCCGTTTCAATTTTAGCTCAAATAAATAATTTCAAGTAGAATACGGCTTGACTGACTAACTCCGACCTCCGACCTCTCACTACTCACTACCAACTTTACAAATGCACAAATTCACAAATAGGCAAAAGTCAAGAGAAATACATTGCTGTGCTATATATTTTAGATACTGGATAAATAAGCCAGTAAATGGTAAATGAAACCTGTCCTTGGTTTTGGCTTTGGTTTTAGTCAGTTATCAATTATACTTGGCCATTTTCATAAGCACTTTGTTTAAATTTCATTTCTTAATATGACGAATACATGGTACATACTTTCTGCTCATGTTGCATAATATTCATTCGTGATTTTACTGAAAACCTAGTGCAAATTTATAATAGGTACGCACAAAAACAAACAGTATAACTTGATCTATCTGCACCCTATGTCCAATATCCAATTTCCATGCAAAGAAATAACAGAGCTGAATGGAAATGAAAACGATTTTGTTGAATTCGTAATTATCAATTGGATTTATGGTAAGTGTTTTGGGTGAGATGGTGAATGGATGACCTGTCCAACTATTATATTCTGTTGGGGAATTGACATTGAAAAAAATGAATCCAGCTGCACAGTCCAATAGTTAACACAATTAATTTCAATTTTACTCTAGTCTCTAGTTTCATCCGTTGTAGCTCCAAGTAACCAGATCCGGATTCAGATCCATTCCCCGTGCAATGTAATGTATAGTAAAATATTATACACTCTATTGTACACTTCAATAAATATAAATGGTCCTGGATTCTAAATTCTAACTATCGCTTCTATTCTACATATGTCTGCATTACACATTATACACACGGAATACGGAAAACAGGATACCGAGAGAAAATTAATGCTGGAAAACAAGGGGAAAAGAGCGTACATTTTACATTGTACATATCACATGGAGCTAAATAAAGATACATGGGTTTGTCCACTTTTGGTCCGTAAATACTCAGTTCCTCTGTCTCAATTCTCTATTTATCCAGTACACAAGGAAATGCAGTATTCCAGCTTCTCTATTTTTCTACTGAGAATTGAACGCATAGTGCCATGTACAAGTGTAAATAGAGATAAAAATACGGCGTAGTGGATCATGACATTATGCATGTATTTCTTATTAGATCCTTTCACACGTAAAATATGTCTGTGTGTTAAACTTCTTTCTAGAAGCTAAAAGAGCGTCTAAAATCTGTAGTGGAAAGGTTTATTGAGAATTGAGAGGAAGAAAATGCAAGAAAATAATGCTTTGTCTCTGATTCTGTAGTTCTGGCAGATAATCAGTCTTCTTGTTTTCGTACATTCTATTTTTGTTAAGTAAAAAAGCGTGCGGGTTACGTATATATATCAACCATAAATTATGCACTATACAGAAAACACAACAATGACGGCCTTATGAGAATTATTATATTATTTACACCTTCAACGTTTATTAATAATTAATACTATATATATACAATTTACATCAATACTGACTGTAGTCAGTACTCGGGATTTTTTAATCCGAATCAGAACTCAAATCCAAATCAAATGTCGAGCTCGAATTCGAATTCAAATCCAAATTTCAACATAGACTTTACTCCCAAGTCTCCATTTCTCTGTCGCTCTGTGTGTGTCTTTCTCTCTTGAGAAGTTCCGGATCCGATTTCTAGTCCAACTCCAAAATCCAAATCGGAATCTGACTCTGACTCTGAATCGGAATCCAAAACCAAATGTCATGCCATACCATGCCAAAATTCTAGGAAAAGTACGCTACTCTTTACTCCAGTGTACACTTTGAATGTGGATGTGGATTTCAAGAGCTGGGTAATGTACTGCGTACATAAAACCCATTTGCTTTTCTCCTTCATCTGCGGCGTACCAGCATCATGTTCATGCTCATGTTCTTTCTCGTTCCTCGTGAATAGGCTCTTTGCCGTTTGCCGTTTACCTACTACCTACTATGTAATATGTTATATGTACTATGTACAAAACCAAAGTCAAAGTCAAAACCAAAACCAATGAAGAGAGAACGCCAAAGGTGGAGATGGAAACTGCTGCAAAAGCAGTCTGGATCTCGCTCTAGATTCAAGATCTCGATCTCGATCCAGTACACACACACACACACATAGCTGATTGCCAATGACTGTTTTTATACGTCTATCGTTTTCCACGTAGATGCATTGATGAAGATATAGGTATAGCTACATACATGTGTGTGTGTGTGAAAGGGAAAGAACGGTAATGGTAACGGTAAAAGAAAGATCAAAATGAAGGGAGGAGAAAAGAAAAAGACGACATTGGTACGGATATCGGCCTGTCAGTTGGGCACAGGTTCAGGCAAATAGAAGGAAGGAAGGAAAAGAAAAGGAAAAAAGTCTGGATATATCCAGAGTTTACCATGTACAATGTACAAGGTATAGCGTATAGTGTACAGCGTATATTGTACAAGAAAGAAGATACGAGATAAGCGACGCCGAAAGAATAGCTAAGTAGACTATTACGATTAAGTAAACTCAGACGATAATAATTGTTACAGAGTCAAAGTACGTTTTCTTCTCCTTCTCCTTCCTCTTCTGTCAGTACTATGAGTATGTATGTTTTATTTCTATACATTTTACCATATACTTTGGTCTATTCTGCTATACTATAAAATGACAATGACAATGACAGTGCGACGGCAAGTACGAGTACGAATACGAGAGCAAGAACCAGAATGAGAACGACAACGGTTTGTGTCGCAAAGTCGATGAGTGCGGAAAACTGGAAACGGACTGACTACATCTCTATCTCCACGTCTTCTCTCTTCTCTATATTTTCAACACAGACTTAATCTTTGGCCGTCTTCAGTTTTGTCTCCTTCTCCATTCTCCATTTTCCATTCTCTGCTTTTCTACTTCTTGTATCCGTTTTCTTTCGTGTTTATTCTACATTCTGCATACTCAGAGTAAATACAGAGTACATGTACAGTGTACAGTGTACAATGTACAGACATAGTTTTCCTCGTACAATGTGCAATATTATGTATCGATATAGTTATAGATATAGATTTGCACATACACTGTACATTTTACATATAGATAAATGTGTAGAAAAAAGAAGTATGGATTTGAATTGGACTGGGAATGTTTATTTTAGCCAGCACGTCTCGACTTTACACGTCATGATCAAAGGAGAAAGCAGATTGTTTTCATAGTAGGGTTTTCCCTTTATTTTTTTTTCTCCTCCTCTTTATACTCTTTTTATTATATCATTTACCCATTGTATTTTGTATTTACATGCATAAAATATTCCGTCTCATCATCACAACCGTATGTATCCGTATCAAGTATCCAATATCCAGTATCAAGAACTGTGCGAACATTAAACTTTATGGAAAAGACAATGACAATGATAGTGCGTGCTTTTCATGTCTCAAAAAACTCTACATTTTGTCTAGTACCTAGTACCTAGTATCTAGTATATAGTATAATAGTGTACATTAGGGTGGTCCGTTTCGCACAAACGTTCGAAAAGTCAACGGGCCCTTGTCTCAAATTGAAGACATACCCA
>JAQGBH010005816.1:0-13591 GCA_034698265.1 Sminthurinus aureus | reverse complement strand
AGTTGTACAGATTGACTGGTCATTGTATACAATGACTAGTTATTGTACACATTGACCAGTTATTGTATACATTGACTGGCTGTACAAAATGACGGTAACATATATACGTAACTTTATCATCATAATATTTGATCGTTTAAGAGCCGAATTTAGAAAATCTAAGAAAAATGAAAAATGTTTTAATTCACTCACAAACTCGGATGCAATCATGTACAATTATATGCACTATGTATGGAGTAGTTGAGGAATTGTAAACTTTGCATTTAAACAACATGTATTACATATCGACAGTCTATATATAGACTGTGGATATGTATCATTGCATGTATGTATGTCATAATAATATAACATACATATGTCTCATGTGTATGGATACGTATAAAATAGAATACAATTTGGTTGAGTTTTCTTGTTCATCTTTGTTTGTTTGCTGGTGTGTTTTTTTTTACACACATATCTAGTTGCTTACTGAGTTATTTACTCTATTTTCTGTTTTCAAACGTTATACTGTCATTATTACAATGAATAACTTTTACTTGTGTTATAGGGCAACAACAATCCTCCCGTCATCACACGTTTGACCATTCTCATCAAGCATCACCCATTAGTCCATGTGCAGCAGAGTTATCAGAAAAAATCCAGTCAGTAAAACGAGTCTGGGAAACTCCAAGTAGTATGCCTCCAGTCCCTGAAACTATGCATTCTGAAGAATCTAACAATAGCTTTCATGGTGCATTTGGAAGTTCGGATTCTTCAAATAGTCGAGATCGTGAATTTGGATCTTCCTCATTACCACAGTCATTAAGGTATTAATAGCACACAAAAATGATTATTGATGTTATTTCATACAATAAAAAATAAATCAAATGAAATAAATAGATGACAAAGAAAATGGTATATATGGTTTAGCTATAATATATTATTTCAATTTCATGTATTATTTATATTATAGTAATTTATTTATTTATTTTTTTTTTGAATTCCTTTTCATTGTTCTTTTTCTATTACAGCGGATATTCTTCTGGTAGTTCGCCAGCACTTCATGCTGCAATTTCAAAACCCGAATCAAGTTCAAGTCCTAATTCAAATAATATGAGACAAGTAAATACTAAAGACCAAAACATAATTTTTAAAAAAAAATTAAATACATGATAATCATAATAATATTATATTGTATAAACATTTTTTAAACTTAAATTATAGCAATCCAAATCACAGACATTATCCAGCCAACAACAACATCAATTACAACAACAGCAACAACAGCCAGTACCAAAATCTGGGTCGAATATGCCTACTGGTTTTACTAATTATGGTATGGATCCCTCACATCTTGGAACAAATGCTAATTTTGGTGGTATCTCTGTTCAACCAAAAGTAATGTATAAAAATGTACTCCCCCTTGATGCATTTGGATCTCAATTTCAACAATATCCAAATCCACAAGCTAGTTATGGACAAACTACCGGCTCTGTTCTTGTAACAAGACCAATGGAAACCAAATATGGTCAACCACCCCCACCACAAGCAATGACTTATCAACAGCATCAACAACAACAGCAACAACAACAACAGCAGCAGCAACAACAACAGCAGCAACAACAACAACAACAACAGAAGCAACAACAACAACAACATGCAATTCTTCGTTCTGCTGCTGGACCAGCAAATCATAATCGTGTTTCACCAGGTCCTATGCCTATTCAACAAAATGTTCCAGGAAGTGTTGGAATTAAATCCAATACAATGGTTCCCAAAAACTCTATGCAAGTTCAACAATCCAATAGAAATCCTACACAAGGACATGCTTGTATGACCCAACAAACTATGCATCAACATCCGCCTCAACTATCATCTCAACCAAATTATTACCACACTCATCCAAATCCATTGAGTGGACAAGCCCATCATAAAGGACCGGGTTTTGGTCCAGCAAATGGAGCTTATCCTGAAGGAGCAATAACTTCTGGATATCAACCTCAAATTTTAATCCCAGTAGATGCATCAATGTTCAATCTGGGTGGTAATTTTGAGTCAAGTGAATTAAGAAATACTGGCGGCCCACCAGGTACTTGAACATAATCTGCTATTTCCACTAATGAGTTTACTAAATCACATTATTTATTATTATTATTATGATACTTTCATTCGTTGCTTTTCAAGTTACACATTCAAATATGAAATAGTGATTAGAGCATAATAATATATTCATATTTATGTCTAATGAGTTTTTCATGAATTTATGTGGTAATACATATATAATATAATTTGCAGTAAATATTCTATTCTATTCTTTCTCTCTTTTTTCAAAGGTACTCCACCAGTTCAAGGAGGAGTTCAAGGGTCATCAAATTATTATTTTGGCTCAAATAATAATCCAGTGCAGTCTTGTGTTTTCCCTACAAATGCAAATTCACAAACTTATGGACTCCCATTTCCTGCTTCTTTAAAGATGCCTGGATTTAATTCCTCAGTAAGTAGTTTACAAAACGAAAAGAAGAAACAAAATTATGAATGAATTATGTTTTTCAACTATTGTTACTATTATTATTAGTTTTATTAGAAAGTACATATTATAAGTAAGTTAAAAGAAAGTATATTATTATAATATAATGAATGACATAGAGAGATAGTGTACTAATTTTTGCCATTTTAATTTTCATAGGCTGCAAGTGCAAGTGATTCATCATCAAATATTGGTAGTCAACGTGCAATACGTCCTGGAGAACAGGTTCAACATTCATTTATGCAACCAACATTAGTCCAAGATTCTATGGGAGGTGGTGGTAATGCAATGAAATCAAATCATGACTACAATCAAATGATGAGTCAGCAACGATGGAATTCTAGTGTAGGAGTAAATCAAGATCAATTTTCGGTTGGTGTAAATCAGGGACTATGCAGTTGGCCTGTGAATGGCCCTGGACCCATTCAGCGTCCTTTCAATATCCAAAATCAAGGTATACCTTTACCTGTTTCATCAGGAGGTTAGTTTTTTAGTTTTAATAAACAGTAGAGTGTAATCTGTGTTACAGATAGATGTTTTTTTTTCTTCAATAATAATAATAATAATTGAAGGTGCCCATAGAAAAAGTTGACTTTTCATATTTTTTCTTTGTTGTGGTAAAAGTCAAATTTTTTTTTGTTGTTTTTCACTGCCCATTTTCGACAATATTATTATTCTGTAGTGTTAATGGTTTTTAAAAGAAGACACATTGTCTAAAAAAAATGTCATGTACGAATTAAATAATATAATACTGTTTGTTAACATATTAAAAATATGAAGAATAAATAATAATTTGTTTTTTTTAACTATATCGAAATTATTAGGTCAAATGCCAGGTCCATATTCGAATAATCCGATACAGAGTGGTCCAGTGAGTATGCCTCCAATGGCTGGTCACTATATTCCCCAAAATATGACTGGAAATGCACCGGGAGGGGTTAAGTCTAACCCAAATAATCCGAGTAATGACTCGATGAATAAAGGAAATGAATTCCCTGGAACACCCCCGAAATCCCCGCATCAAAGAAAGATGTAAAGAAATAAAAAGAAAGAAGAAAAACAGAGAAAGTGAAGGACACAAACTTCCTTTCTCCCTCCAACTACCAATATTTCCAACTACATACTATACTATTATTAATATTATTATAATTACACACTTTTACACTTCCCTCATCCATACTTATACACAACTTGAGCAATTTAACCTACCTAATATACAACAACGCTAAAATATGCTATGATAGTGTCAAGAAAATAATAGGAAATAATCTTCCTTTCTTCCACCCTTCAAACCCCACAATTTACCCATACTCTTCCCCCACACACATAAAAGTCCTCTAAGTTGAGGGGAAAAAAAGAAAACAAAAGAAATTCTTCAAATGTTTCCCTGAACTTACATAATAATAATAATGATTGTTATTATACTATGATAAACGGTAAAAAACAAACAAAAAAATGTTAAAAAAATTTTCTCTAAGGTTATATCATTTGAGTTAAACTTTGAACTTTAGATGTATGTGTGTTTCATAAAAAAAAACAAACAAGCAAAACATAATAAATAATAAGAATTATTATTATTATTGTTAATAATTTTATTATTTCATTTTTTATTTTGTGAGTTAACTAATTTCTCCTCCCCGCTCCCCCCAACATGAACCGAGAGAAAGAACAGTAGAGAGAGAATGGGAAACCATCAAGTTATAATATTATTATGATTTATGATGGTTTCGAAAATAGAATAAGAGGTGGAGAAAAGAACAAGAAATTATACAATGTTTTTATAACAAAGAAAGTATAAGAAAATCATGAATGTGTTGTGTGTTTTATATATATATAAAAAAGTCATTGGTATATACATATATACATATAATAAGAATGGACTTAAACTAACTTCTGTATTATATATTGGTACATATATTATGTAATGTAAAATACTGATGTTTTTATTATGCTGTATAGAAAAATGAAAGGGTGATGATAGGATGATGAAGTAATCACTCAAACAGAAATTTGTAAAACATACTGTATGACTATACTATAATATTATTATGTTGGACCAAAAAGAATCTGTATACTTGTACACTGTACAATTTTACTTCCAATTCATAATAATATTAAAAAAAATATGGGTTTGGTAAATGCTCATGGTATAATATTATAACAATATTATGTAATTCTCTCCCTCTTGTTTAATTTTCGACAAGATTGTTCAAGAACACTACGTGTTGTGTGTCTCGTATGAAATAGACGAAAGGATTTTAAGAAACGAAATAATATGATAATAATAATATTATTATGATTCATATGAAGAAGAAGAACAAGATAGAAAAACAGAAGACAAAAAAATTGAAAAATAAAATGACGTAAAATTTTAAATAACATAGTATTACATAACATAATCAAATAATGACTATAACACTCCAAGGTATTCACTACAAAGAAATTGAATTTTTTGTGTGAATTTAATGCTATGACATAATACTAATACATAATATGTTGTAAATGTCAAGCAAAAAATGAAATACAGACATAAAATATTATGTTATGTTACATGTTACACAGTGGTAAACTGTAACTTTTATCACTATCTCGTCATAATATATGGACGCATGAAAAAAAAGAGTGTAAGTAGAAGTCAAGGGACCCTTTTCAATCCACAAAAGGGTACCACATACACATATGGACATATATATATATACATGTAAATGTGTTGTATGTGTTAACAATTAATAGTGATGTTTATACACAATGACGACCTTACATGAAGTTTTTAAGTAATATGATATTTGGTGATAGTATATAATTTTAAAGTAGAAAAGGAAGGTTCTTTATTATTATTGCTGTTATCATCAATCGATGTGTACAATCTGGATTCCAGATGTATATAATGATAAATAATATGAAAATGCGTTTTTAAACAGGAAGGAGAGAGGAAGGAAAAGAAATCCCAATACTATATATTATTATATATATGTAACTTGCAAATGTGCAAGAAACAAAAAAATATGTACACACATACACAAACCCTAAACAAAATATGTTATTATGAGGAAACAAAGTAAGCCCCCTATAAGAAAAATGTCTCTCACCCCATCCAACAACAACAATTATGGTTTGTGTTTCTAAATGTTTTTTTTTTTTTAAAAAAAATATATAAAATATAAATCATGTACGTACAGATGATGTTTTGTGTTTAAACACTCTCAATATTGTATGTATGTGTTTAGTATATATAATACATGTAACATTATATTAATTAGTTCTTATGAATTATGATTATGCCGGTTATTATTATTATTATGGTAAAAAATGTACTCTACACATAGGATATAGGTTATGATAATTCTTGCTATATAGTAATATACAAAATATGTTTAACTGAAAACATAAACAATATTATGATTAACTATAAAAATAATTATGTAGGTTTTAAAACGAGTTATTGCGATTATTATATGAAATAAAAAAAAAATGACTCTTCTCCATGTTTTACAGAAAATTTAGTTTTGACAAACAAAATATATGCAAATTCATTTCGTTTTTATACATATTTTATATAAGTAAAGATTTGTTTGGCTTTTATTTTACAAAGACAAACAAAAAAGTGTTTGACATTTTACTGAGTGGCAAATGACATTTGACACTTTGTTCGATCATAGTCTTTAGATATATACTGTATATATCTAAAGACTATGGTTCGATGGTATGAATTTTAAAAAAAAAGGACTCCTGACCGCATTTTACTCTATGATAATTGATTCATCAGTGGTCAATATGCATAATAGTGAATCTTATATAGGCAACAAAGAAACTACTTGAGGTCATCGACATGATATAATACACCTTTTTTTATGGATGCATCATCGTAAACGACACATCATTTTCATTCAATTTATTAAGTACATCTGAATAATTTTCATTCTTAGTTGAGTCTTTGGAAGTAAACAGTGTACGTATAAAGTGATCCACTCGTTTCATTTGAGATTTTCATCCGATTTGCTTAAAATGAGTCAAGAAGGATCTCCATTTAAGAAGCCATTTCGGGTTTTACGAAAAAGAAAACGATCTTTTCGTCCTACAGGTAGATACATAATATATTATTGTATAGTGTACATAAGCTAAAATTTTCGTAAAATATATTATCCAATCGTCATTATATTTTTTGATGTACTTATATGGACAGTTGAGCAAAAAAGAAAAGAAAGAAAAAAAAACTTCCTTCCGATTTAGTTTTTCACCCCTCTGGATGTTTCCTGTCATATTATAGCGGCATAAAATGGAATGTGAGGGAGTGTAAAAAATGTACCTTATGTTGTTTGCATGTTTTACATCCTCACAGATGAATGAAAGCACATGCATAATATAATATATTATAATATGATATTATTGTGAGTTGTGGACACATTTGAGACACAATGTGATGAAACATTCTTATCCGAATGTGTGTGTGTACACACATATATTTACATGTATAATTTTATATCGATCCGATCTGACTTGACTATATATATGTTATTATTATTGTGAAACATTGGGAAAACGCGGTACCTGCTACGATAATCTGATACCTGGTACGGAAGGGTACTGAATGAGTCGGGGAAATCGAGAAATCGCATCTCTCCGTCATTCACTCCTCACACGCACATATATCTATATATATATACATGCTCTTAATTTTTTCCTCTTTTATGTCTCTTTAGATAGATAAGACGGACAATCCTCAAAAGTTACAGCAATTTTTTTTTTACTACTTTTTTTGTAGCAGTCTAGAATCTAGAAAATAACATACATATTTGTCCATACTTTTATATAAAATAAATATCTAGACAAAAGTTATTTACGTTGCAATTAATATAATATAACACGGTAGGTACAATATTATTTGAAAGTCAGAAAAAAAAATCCCCAACAATCGGAAATACTATATAGATACACAGAACTAACATAGATATATATATATGTATATCATTCCTGAGACATAAAATTAAACAATTATTAGTATAATACATTATTATAAAAGAATTTTGGTAAAATAAAGTAAAGTACATAATGAAAACATTGTGGTATATACATATACATACAAGAACTATTTTGATATGCTGATTCGGTTTAAAAGTTAAAGAAAATAATCAATAACAAATATAGTTTAAAAGGGTTTTTGTATTACTTCTGAGGTGTGTGTTTTTATTTTTATTTTTTCATTTTTCTTTTGTAGAAGCCTTTGCCTTTGTACGTACAAGAAGAAATAGTTCATCGAGTAGAAAAGATTATGAGGATGAATGTGAAAATCCTCTTACAGATCCATTAGAAATTAATGAAAACGATTTGAATACCCTAGTAATAGATCAGTCCACATTATCCACAACTACTATTATTCAAGAAGAAGAAGAAGAAAAAGAAGGAGACGGACAAATTCAAGAACAAGAAGAGCAAGAGCAAGAACAAGAAGAAGCAGGAGGTGAAACCGAATCTACGGTTGATGAATCTCAAGTGAAACGTTATGGAACGTTGGTTATTTGGGAAGGTAACTCCAATGAACCAATTTTCGAGAAAGCTGCTGTGAAAAAAGGAAATAAAAAATTTTATATTGTTAATTGTGGAGAAGCAAAATCTTCTAGTTATCCTGGACGTTGTCACAAATCCATTGATCCTCATCATCATTATCAACAACATTTAGCAGGTGGAAATTCCGCTTGTAATTGTTGTGGCGGTGGTTGTCCTACTTATAATAATACTCATTACGATCCAGAGTGTACAAAAAGAGTAAACAGACGTAGACCAAAGGGTCCTAAAAAAGTTCAACTGGTTACCAAAGAAGAGCATCATAAAATCTTAAATTCATTCATTGAAGAAAAAAAATACGAACCAGGTATAAAAATTAACATAAATAAAAATCTTCTATAATATACTTTTGTATTTAGATCTTTTTATATTTTTTTTCTTACCTATTCCAATTTTATTTTGTAAAAAAAATTACATATGTATTATATTACTTTCATGTCTTAATTTATCACATATTATATAATATATATATATTTACTTTGAGATTTGTTTTTATGTTTTTATTTAGTTTTTCTGCGTCAACTTCTGTGGTGTTTTCACTGTTTTCTCTCTCTTTTTATGTGCACGCATATAATATCGCACATTCATCAGTTTTTTCTTACAATTTTTTTTCTTTTTTTTGGGCACAAAATATTCATTTTTAACAGTGATTATAAATTTTTTTTTTTTTTGGTTTGTTGAAAACTATTTGAGTTTTTTTAATAACAATAATTATAATTTTATGAATATGAAAACTATACATATATAATATATATAGCAATTCAATTAAAAAGTTGTTATATGAGATGATGATGATGTGAAAAATTCTTAAATGTAAAGAGACTCCAGGAAAACAGGCAACACATACACACAGAAGGTGACGGAGAGAGATGAAGGAGAATCGAGACTCAAATTTATTGTGGCTTCTAGATTTTAAAGTGGACTCATTATTTGCACCCCGTGATCCTCGTGACGACCACAACAATCATAGTAATAATAATAATCCAAATAATCAACAAATGACGGAAACTGCACCTACTCGAAGAACAAGATTACAAAATAGAATGGCTCCTAAAGCTAATAAACATCACCATCATCAACATCATCATCACCATCATAATCAACAAGATGAGCATCAACATCAACATCAAATCATTGAAAATAAACAAGTTGTGTCATTTACAGTACTTGGGAATGAAGAGTTGATCGATGATGTAGCGGGTTATGAGGTGAAATAATTTGGAACAAATTGATATAAAAATATTAAATACTATGTCAAAATTTTTAATATACATTTTTTTATATAAATCAAATGAGAGAGATGAGAGAGAATTTTATCTGTTTGTTGATGTCGTTCTTTTTCTTGTTTAATGGAACCACCATTTTCAAAAAAACAAAGATGGTTGAATCCAATATGAGTAATGATTCAGATCAAAGTAGAGATGATCAAAATCCTGAATTTGGAATCCATTTAAATTCTGAGGATGAAATTCCATCATCATCTACTGGAGAACAGCGACCCAAGCGACAGTATCGTGCACGAAAACCAACGAACAAAGGTCAGCAGCAGTGTTTACAACACTTAGACGGGAATCCGAACCCGAATTCCGATTTTGGTATAAAATTTTGGCACTTTTCACTACTTTTTTTTTCTGCACTCTTTAAATTATTTTTAATTTTTTTTTATAAATCTTGCACTTGATCTGTTTTGTAATCAAATTATAAACTTTTGGAGCAAAATACACAATAACATAGTAATAATAATAATAATAATAATAAATAATATTCACCTTACTTTTTTCAGGAGAAATTCCAGGAGAAATTATGTGTGACCTTACAGGAAAACCCCGATGCACTTACACAGATTTGATTGAAAAAGGTTCGATTAATGAATCATAATATTATATGTATTATGTATTATATATGATTAGCTAGATTACATAAATATATTGACAAAACTATACATATAGACTCTTTTTTGGATTGGAAAAAATTTCAATGTTATTATAGTGTTTGTGAGGAAAAAGAAAATCATGTCTTCTTACAAAGTGTACGTCCAGTACTTCTCGTTGTTTTTTCATATAAGCAAATTTTCCCATCTTTTTTTAACAGCTCTTCAACAAAGTGTGAATGGACTTACAGTCTCTGAGATCTACAATTGGATCTCGTGAGTTTCTTCTCCTTCTCAGTTTTTATTATAAGAATATTATCTATATTATATATGTACATATATTTAAAGAAATTCTAAGTTGCTATGTGCAGATGTGTATTTTATAATGATATATGCGAATCCCTCTTTTACCTCTTGCTTTATGTACATTTTATTTTTTTTTGACCTTATACACTTTATAAATTGTCTTGTCTGCATAAAAAAGAGGGTGATTATTTCATTTTTTTGTGTTTTTACAATGGTGAATTTTGGAGAAGGTCCAACTACCCGTATTTTCAAGTTAATGATGATCGATGGAAGAACTCGGTGAGACACAACCTGTCTATAAATCCATATTTTAAGAAAGGTGACAAAGCTAGTAATGGAGCTGGCCATTTATGGGTGCGTACAAATAAATTATACAAATGTACATGGGACGCTGATTTTTTTTCTTCATTCTTGGTTCGACTGATCAATGAGAATACATATAAAGAAATAATAATATACATTCTCTTTTTGTTAATGTTTTACATTTTACAGGTAATCGCAGAGGAGGGTAAAGGAATACGACCTCCAATGGTTAGCCACAGTCCTGAACAAAATAATAAATTTTCTTCTTCAATATAAATAATATTCATGAACAGTATTACATACTATATTATTATATGTTAAACAATATAAGTATATATATATATATGAACGTATAAAAATTTGATACAGAAATAACCATGATTTTGTTTAAAAACAAAAAAACATTTTCAGAGAAGACGAAGTGGTTCTGACAATATTATGGACATTTATGATCAGGGTGATATGATTCCCATTCGTAATGAGACAGACCGTGCCATTTCTGTCATTTTAAGTGAGTATGCAGTAGCAAGTATGCAACATAACCAACAACAACAACAACAGCATCAGCAGCAACAACAACAAAATGTTTTAAGTACTGTAGACCAACAAGTCCAAATTGGTGAAGAATCTCTACATGAACAACCACCCGTCACTTATATTCAAATCCCTAATGAAATCGCCATTGGAAACTGTACGGATAATGAGAATTGCCAACAAAGCCAAGGTATTATTGATCAAAATTGTTGATTACTACTAAAATGTTTAATGAAACATCAATATGATGAATATTTTACTACATAAATATATCGTAATAAAACGTTAACTGTTGTATTTATTGTTTCCATGTAAATTTATATAGTTATATGCTACGAAAATCTTCCGGACGGATCCTACGCGATTGACCTTCATACATCAAACACACAAATGAATCCAGATGAAAATGACATGTACACCCTCACCGATTTCACAGATGGAAATGTCATCATGGTCAATATTGAAGACTCCTCAAATACTAAGCATGAAGAACAAATGACTGAACGACTGGAACTGGTACTTTAAAATTCTTCAATTATCAAATAATATATATTTTGTTTTATGTCAAAACTTGAGTGACAAACACAATGAAATGGACCAATATCAACAAAAAAAATTGTGGTTTTTCTTTTGTTTGTTAGGATGATGTTTTCGTCTCAGATTTTAGTGTTTTGAACACTGATGGGAATGACCTTATGAATGGAATGACTAGTTCAATCACGAATTGGTTGTAAAACTGAAAAAAAAATGAAGAAGAAGATTGATGATTGGTATATATGCAAATATGAAATAACTTTACACTTCAATTTTATTTCCTCAGGACTTTGATTTTGGTACATGATGCATATTTAAATGTATTTTATGTGTATACATACATACATACATCTAGAACAAAACAAAAAAACAATTCTTAGAATTTTTATCGTAGAATATATATTAAGAGATATACGTAACTATAATAATATTATACAATATATATATATTATGTATATTCTTTATGCATATAGGATTAAATGATTATTATTACTGTGAACAACAGATATATAATAGGGATGCTTGGGCATACATTTATATATTTACACAGTGGGTTACTAAATCCTTACAATCGACGCTTTACAGTGGACCTAGAACCGAGTCTTTTTTAGTACTAACATGTAGAGGTCTGTTCAGTGGAACACACTTCCATTTAAAACTTAGTCTCAAGCTGTTCTCGGTCACGGAACAGAAAATAACTTTTCCTTTTCCCACAAATTCAAAATGCAAAAAAAAACTTGACTTTCATACTGTTGCGTTATAGATTCACACTAGCATATAGCCAGCTGTTGCATCCGAAATCACTTTTCCTTCAAAGATTTCTTTGTATTTCAATATATACAATAGTCTACGAAGCCTGAGTACTGCCTTGAAGGGACAGATCGCCTGTGATCTTTTCAAAACGGACAAAGTTAATGTTAAAAACATAGGCTTTGTCCTTTTTGAAAAGACCACAGGCGAGATCCTATTCGGTAGTCAAAATCAACACGAGTTGAAAAGTATGACATGTCAACGGGTGAGTTGACTCAGAAAATGAAAACTTCCCTTTATAAATTTTCTGGACGCTGCTCATCATTGGAGTTTTCCGTCATATTTTATTGGCTAAAACTCTAGTATTTGCAGACTTTAGGGCATTTACACGTGAAGCAATATTGAGACTAAGTTTTATATTGAAGGATGTTCCACTGAACAGACTTACATGTAATAAGAAAAAGGCTCAGTTCTATAGGTCCACTACACAGGATTGTAAGGACTTAGGTACTGACCCACTGTGAATATGCATAGATATGGTATCTATATATATAGAGCTTCTTCTTTCTCTACTCGATTCCATGAGATGTACATATATTTTACTTATTACTTTGTAGCAATATTAGTATTATCGTGTAAAATATCCTCTATATAGGTATATATTCTATGAACTATGAACAAGTTCTTTGACTAGTCAGTTTCATTTAGTACATACATACTTTTCTGTAGCACTAAGTTATGAGACTTTTATTCAATCAATGTACTCTCCTTACACTGTATAAGATTTTTGATCTGATATTGATTTATGATTTGTGGTACTTTACGAAACGTAATATATATTATATAATATAGACTTTAAATACTATATATATATTCTGATTTATACTCTATACTATATACTCTATGTATAAATCATTTCGTTATGATTTAATTAATTTAACAATAAGACACATATATAAGAGACAGAATATAAACGAAAGAAATACTCTTTTCTACAACATATACTTATTACATAATATATTATATTCGTATATACATATGAGATACGAGTAATAATATTATTATACATTATACAATAACAATAACCAACCTATATATAATATTTGAATTTGTATGATGTTTTTATAACATATATATATATATATATATATATATATTATGATACTGTATTTAACTATTACTGTATATAATATACATGCAAACTCTGAATAATATATTCGAGACGA
>JAQGBH010005815.1:0-13591 GCA_034698265.1 Sminthurinus aureus | reverse complement strand
GCTATTACTCTGGCTAAGAGAAATGGCTATTACTCTGGCTAAGAGAAATGGCTATTACTCTGGCTAAGAGAAATAGCTACTACTCTGGCTAAGAGAAATGGCTATTACTCTTGCTAAGAGAAATGGCTATTACTCTGGCTAAGAGAAATGGCTACTACTCTGGCTACGAGCATTTACCAATGGTTCAAAATTTAAAAAGTCATTAAGCTTTGTATAATTTGCTACCACAGTTTGCCCATTCTCGATTCTGGATTCTCGATTCTGGGTGACGGGTGGAGAATCTTTGAAAAAAGTAACATTGAACTTTGACCTTTTCATCATAATGACGAGTTTATAATGGGAAATTCACCCAACACATGGCTTTTTGACCACTTGCTCACGAACCAAAAACCAGATGAGTCAAAGTCAAACTCAAATTCAAATGAAAAGGCGGAAAAAAGAGTGAGAAGAAGAGACACATTCTTTGAAAAATTCAAGTCAAGTAGAGAATCAAAACACTTTGATATGAATTTATGGGGCGTTTGCAGCGGAGAAAATTTTCAAGTTAGTTTTTGTCTTCCAACATCAAATTTCAAATTTTTCGTCCAATAAAATCAACAAAATACTAAATGACTAAATAATTTCAAATTCCCCGCTTTTTATTTAACCTATTTCGCCATGACGACGGTGTACTCCAGCGTAAAAAATTGGTTTGTCTATTCCTGACGCTGGAAAAAAGCTTCATTTGCTTATGGGCAAATGGAATCTTAGGAAACGATAAATTGTATTATAAAAAAAAGTCAGTACGAAATAGGTTAAATTTTAAAATCCTCTGTTTGTTTTATTTCTATTTACAATTAGACGGAACTAGAAAAATCACGCCTTTTTTGCTGGTACGAATTCGCAGTTCATCCGCGATACCGCATCGCCCCTTTGAAAATGGAGTTTCTTTCTCGACAGCCAGATGTCTACATGATCTACAATTTTGTGGGCAATTCCATGATAAAAAAGGTGCTTACGGCCATTTTGGATGAAAACACGCGGATTCCGTCCAGTCCCTTCCGAAAAGATAAGCGGAGCAACGTAAAACTGGATTCAAACGGTCGCGGCCTCACCAGTTTTATTTGGGACGGTCGAGGAACTACGCACGGCATATTCCCACTCGCCCAAAATGTACAGGATGCAACTGGCCTCAAGTGCCTCAAGGAGAATGAAGTAGATCACCTCTACGTCAAATCCTACACATGGGCTACCTATGCGACACCGCATACGGATAGCATGTGGATCGCAAACGCCATCCACTACGTGAGATTTGAACTCTTTTTTAGCGGTTCCGTTTTTTTATTTAAACAAATAGATTTCAAGTCTGAATTTTGTTGGTAGTTAAATCATGTTGAGTTTGGTGGTTTGACTGCCTTTCCACGGTTGGGTTTTGCTGTCAAGCCGGTGAAGGGTGCACTTCTCTTGTGGTATAATCAACACCGGGACCAGACAACTGACCTCTTGACAGAGCACAAGAGTTGTCCTATTATTATTTACGGGAGGAAACAGATCGCCACGAATTTGCTCCACATCCGCAGTTCCTCAAATTCCCGTGTGATCTCGAACCAGGTGGACGATTCAAAACGGAGGTCAACGGACGCCTAGACTACTGAAAACTAAACTGGGAACGAGCTCTTATTTAAAATTAACCGCGGATATTTAGACAATTCGCATTTTACAGTATTGAGAAATTACAACTTTGTTTGTAAATTCCTCACATTAAATTTATTTCAAAATCATGTACAAAAAAGAAAAGATGAAAAGTAAATTTTTGTTTCTTATTCAAACTTCAAACAAACTGAAGAAGTTTCATAACTCTTAAACTGTTATTAATAAGTTGGTCCTTAAACCGCCAGATGGCCGCATCCACATTTGGTTCAAAGCCATCCAAATTTCTACACTTTTTCGCTCCGTTCAAGCAGTAGTGCTGATTTCTGGCAAGTTTTGGATCCACGTTGAACAGACGACATGAGTTGCGATCGTCAGAATGCAGCGAGTATTGCGCCCAGTGATTGTGAAGACCGATGACTTCACTCGCATTGAATAACAGTTTCGGATTCAGCGAGTATTTCCGGGAGTGATATTTTACTAGATGCTACAAAAAGAAATCAAATTACGGATATAAAATAAAAAATCGTTAACTTTTTTCGCTTATTTTAAAGTTTTAAAGATATTTACCCGAAGCATGTGACTGCGTCGAACTGTTTCGTCTAGGGGAACGAGTTCGGGTTGAAAATCATTCGAGTCCAAAAAGACTTGATTGTCAAACACAAATCCAACAACAGGCTCAGAGCTGTTTTCAACAGCCGCTTGGCGTTCCAGCTCCTTCACCAGCGGAGCAAGAGAGTCGTGTTGAAGGGGCATGAAAAATTCATCAACGTCTAGGAGTGCGATGTATTTGAAGTGATACATGTTTCGGTAAAAACAGTCGTGGTACGGAATCAATTCAAGTTTCCATCCTGCCTGTAAATAAATTAAGTGAATGCAAATCCTTGAACAAAGAAAGTTACAAGTCGGAATAAAAATGTCACACTGTTTAAAATTTGAGTTACGTATAAAAAATGGGGCGGTTTGATTGGTGCCTTTTACATTTTACGTACAAGGTGGTCATCCTTCAAATAGTGTACGACTTTTTCGGGTGAGGATGATGCCACAAACGGTATCCGAATATGCTTATTCCACCCAACAAATCCGTCCTCTTCCATGTAGTGCTGCAAAATCTGTTAAAATCATCGAAAAAATGCATATTAGTGCAAAAAGTATACAAAAAATAGTTAATGCCCACGAGAATCGAACTCCGGATGTCCTAAACTACTTTTCAGAACATTAACCACAAGACCAGAGTCATCTTGGTACAAAAACAAAACAAAATGTTTGATGTCTGCGAGAATTGAACTCAGGACGTCCTCACCAATTTTCAGAACACTAACCACTAGACCAGAGACCCAAAATTTCTTACTTGTTTTAAATTCTGAATCAAGTCAATACTTGCACACACTTTGTGCAGCTTTACAAGCTAAAGAGTAAAATAGGACTGACCTTTGACACATTCGGATGCGAGAAATATTCATACATAAAAACTTGTTTGATTCCAAGGAGTTTTTGCATTTCGAACCATTCGATAATCAGAACCGATGGGTCGATTTTGTGGAAATAAAGTGCTTTGTGACACACTGCAAAATCCTGTTTTTCCTCTCCCGAACCAAGTGGATTGTAAAAGATGGGGAGGAAATTTGACAGTTGATTGCAAGCGGTTGCCTTATTTTGCATTGTTATGGAAACGGCCAAGGGGACTGCATTCTGAAACTTCACAAGAAGAAGTTAAATTTCAACCGATGCAGATTTAGCCTTTTTTCTACTGAAATTTACTTTTAGACCTCACGTTTTCCAAAGAATCTCCAGTGTCACTCAACGGACACGTGATGATCGCGGTGCTCATATTCGCATGACATTCTAACAGTTCATGAAAATGCGCTTCCTGTTCTTCACATCAGAATTTATTATTATTTTACTCATATTGCGTTTGGGATTTTAAATAAATAGGAAATGTAAGAAAAGAGGAATTTTTACGTGAACTGTAGCGACGAAATTCTGACCCCACCAAAAATGACAGAAAAAGTTGAGGTTACGAGCATCATAATAGCTTGCGATGGGCCTGACCAGAGGAATGTGAACTGCTTCTTTTCCCTTTTCACGTTGATCCCAGTAGGCGCCGTACAGGAAGAATGTAAGTCCCCCTTCTTCAAAAATCTTTCACAAATTTTTGAAAATTCAAAGATTCAAAAATTTAAAAATAAACTATACTTGTGAATACGAATTAGTGGAAAAATTGACCTGGGTTACTTTTACATATTATTTACCTGCCAGACAGGAATTTCAGTCTGGTTTACTGCTTTTGTCCAGCAGAAAGTATAATTTGACTCTGGAACGTCTCGAATTTTCCACTGTTTGAGAAATTCGGGGATTTCATCTTTCAAGGATGCAGTTTTGCTTCCTGTTTTAAATTGCTTTACAAATGTGGGTCGCGATTTGAACCTAAGTCTTTTGCTTAGGCCTTCTTGATTTAAATCATCGCTCTGTGTCGAAAAAAATAAGTAGATTGAGTAGACACTTGCAATTCCGAGCAAAATTAAAACCTGGGCCCTTTTCATCATGGCAAAATTGTATAACATGAAAAAAACTCCATTTCATAAATACTAAATAATTTTACGCTTTCAATTAACGGGAAAATTCCCTTTCGTTAGCTTCATGTATGTATTAATGCATTACAAATCGTAAAAAGAGCTTTGCAGCCTCAGCGACTGAGCGGATCTTTATGAACCGTACATCAAAAAATCAAGAAAAATTTAGCGCATTGAAAGTTTTGCATGAGAATCCTCAACTCCATCCTCTTTTCATGTAAATGTCCATTTGTCATCCGAGGAAAGTTTACTTATTTGTTTACGTACGGTTTGTTGATTGTTGATTGTTGATGTTAATGCTAACAAAAGTTTGTTTATTTTTGTTTAATTACAAACAAATGTTTGAACACAGTCCGCTGCGAAACCTAACTCACAGTTGTTGTAAATATTAAATTGATCAAACAAAATATTAGAAAAATAACATAATTTGTACATAAAAATGATGAATCTTTAGCTAATGCAATTCCAGTGCCATTTTTTCCAAAAACTACGTGAAATTATGCACAAAAAGACAAGTAAATGCTACACTTTACACTCTACACTCTACGTTCATTCAGTTTCGGATTCAATGACCGATTTTTATATATTTGATATTTTATGGCTTCTCAACTCTCAACATGCTCAATACTCAATACTCAATGTTCAGAACGTACACACTACACACTGCATGAAAAATATCTGTACCAAAACCAACACACTCGTCTCTCCCACCGCATTAAAATACAAATAAGAATACGAGACATGTTTTCACATGCTAAATGCTACACTAAAATTAGACTGTACGCTCAATTCTCAATTCTCAATGCTCAATGCTCAGGCGGAGAAGCACTACAAGTTCACGAGTAGACTTTTTTCCTGTCTCACGTCTCGCGTACAAGGATTCCGTTCGCCATACAAAAATAAATAAACAGAAGAGTTACGGTTTTAACTTTTTCCTCTTTTCATATCCACACGAGCTCCAGCTCCAGCTTCTCAGCTGCAGCTGCAGTTGAAAATTGTTTGGTTTGGTTTGGATTTTTGGATTTTGAGCTACAGTCATTTGAATAATTTTACGTTGTACTTTGTGCATTTGACATGTGATTCACTCACTTCCTACAAAAATGAGCGTGAAACCAGACAGTGAATTTTTAAAATCCCCGTCTCTTCATACTCAAACTGAGCAAAGTAAAATAACAGTAAATTAACAATAATTTCCCAAGTTTTCAACTTCTCTTTATTCTCCAGGTTCAAAATATTGCGAAATTCATAAATAAATGTTGTACAATTTTACAATGGTATTTTATTCCAGATTTTGTCAAGAGTTGTGAAAAAGCAGTGGAATTTAGAAAACGGGCGATGAAATCCGCGGCGACTGCAAATGGAAATGTTGTTGCCGAAAGTAAAATTAAAATTGAACATGCAATGAGACTGGCAAATATGATTACGGCTTTTGCCGTGGATGAACGAGATCTCGCGATGGGTCATTTAACTCGATACCAAATACAAAAGGAAATCTGCCCTGAGGAGTCGATGAAGCATCTTGCGCTTGCTCTTGCAAATGGAGTGCAGCCGACAAATTTCAAAGGCAAAGAAGTTGAATTGGACTCGGATTCGGATTCGGATTTCTGTGCAAAATTTACAAAGATTCTTCAAATTCATTCAAAAACAGAAACACAACAAGACAAAAATTTAAAAGAAAATCAAAAGAAGATAAAAAGAAAACAAGAAGAATTTATCGAGTCGATGCTCAGTTTAAAATCTGCAAATCCGATTGTTCCAGCTCTTGAGGATTTTGTAGAAATAAAATGGAGTCAACAGCGAGGTCGCCATCTTGTCACCAGCAAGGATGTCTCAATAGGTACACAATACAAAATATAATGTACAAAGAAAAATATTTAAAAAAGGTAAAATTAAAAGTATGTGAAATCCTTTGCTAAAAAATAAATAATTTGATTGTAAATACAGGAACAGTTTTATGTGTGGAAAAGCCGATGGATTTTGGACTTTTTGGACTCACTGACATTTTTTCACTGGAAATAAATCGATGTTATCACTGTCTCAGGAAAATTGTAGAGCCGACTCCTTGTCCAAATTGTGTGTTTGTTCTATTTTGTAGTGAAAAATGTTTAAAATCCTCATTTCAATATCATCAATTCGAGTGTTCATGTTTTCCTGATTTTTGCAAAGTCGTTTCTCAACATCCGGAAGAAAAACGGTGGGTGTTTTCATTTCAGCTGCTTTGTAAATTGGGGCCTAAAAAACTGCATGACATTTTTAAAGATGATGAAAATCCAGAGCCAGAATCAATTTTGGAATGCCCTAAAAATTCAACCCTGGGTTTTGAACCTCACACCCAAAAATATACAATGGGCTCTTACCACACCCTGAGACAGATGACCCTCTCCTTTGCCCCTGTTGACCCATCCGCCCCCTATCTCACCCAAACGCTTGTCAAAATCCTTGAGGAAAAAACCACATTCTTTGAAAATCTCGCAACAGAAAAAACCGGAAATTCAACGGATTTTGAAAAATCAAAATCCAACTTTCAAAATTTTATAAGAAACTGCCTAATCCTGCACACTCGATTAAACTGCATATTTTTGAAAGAAAAAGTGGCAAAAAATGTAATGAGAGAATCTGAATACGGGGCCGTTTTGTGTCCCACTGTGAAATTGTGTAATCACTCCTGTGACCCAAATGTCATTGGTCATGGTCCAACTTCAGACTGGACGTGGGCGCTCATTGCCGCGCGAGATTTAAAAAAGGGGGAAGAACTAACACGAACCTACGGCCCTCGTTTCGAACTGTGTGAAAAGTTGCAGAGGAAAGCTCAGCTTAAAACCGGCTTCAATTTTGAGTGTGAGTGTCACGCGTGTGTCTTTGATTGGCCGGCGCTTTCTTTGAAATTTTCTAGTGGTAATTTTAGCGGAGATGAAAGGAAAAAATTCATGATTTGGACTTGCCCCACTTGTTCAAATTCAAAAGGACTAAGAATGAGCCAAAGTGAAAAAGCCCGCGAAGAAAATCGTTTAAAAATCACATTGACCAGAGATGGAGCTCAACTCTCCAGGTTAAAATGTCCCTCGTGTGAACTGTCTTTCTCTGAGGTGAATTTACTCACTCAACTTGCACAGAAACTAGAAATTCTGTCTAAATGTGAAGGATTGATTAACCAATGTAAAAATGAAAGTTCAGGTAAAACGGTGGATTTTGATGGGAATCCGGTGGCAATTTTAAAAGAGATCAAGGATGTCTGTACGTTTCTCCAAAGTCATCTCCTTCCACCATCGTACTATCAAATTCATGCAGAAAAATTATTTAGAAAATCTCTTGATGCATTTTTATGGTACACGACTAACGAATGAAAAATGTAGACTGCTTCAAAAATAAACATGTGTTTCAATTTTGTATGTAATAAGCCGAAAACTTTTCAGTCTTTGTAACAAAATCAAAGCAAAATAAACCAGAGAATGCTACGAAAAAAGTTATGTGAAAATTCCCAGGTACAGAAGAATATGCTAGAAATCTGCACCTTTGTATTTTCGAGACCAAAAGAATTATTAAGAGTGGTCACATGACCCCAATCAAAATTCAATCAAATTGGCTTTTAACATTTTAAATTCTCACAAAATGGCAAGCTGTTCCATTCCTACATATTGTACAGCCAAACCTTGAAATCACATGACATGTCACACAGTTTTTTACCTCAACCGCTTGTGACATGAGCTAATTCTTCTCACATGTTACATGGGTTCCTCGCTCATAGATTATAGATCTACAATATTCAGGTGGCAACTCAAGTGACCAAGTTTATATTGACATAAATGCGAGTCATAAATGTTATTAAGTCATTTTTTGCATGAAATCCAATATTTAGTCGTTGGATTGGGCTCATGTTATTTAACAAGAATCTTGTTTGCAGTTTGTGTCTTGTTATTTTTTTATCATTTTATGTACTTTAATGTGTTGAGACGCCTACCCGATTCAAAATTCAAGTGATCATGAAATCGGCAGGTGTTGTTAATTTTCCTGTACATTCGTTCCGCAGAGTACATGTGAACATGAACATGAAAGTTGAAAGGATAAATTGAGCTCGTGTACAAGTTCAAGAGCTGATGATGATGCTAATGCTGCTTCTATTGGCTGTCGACTGTCGATTGTCGATTGTCGATGCCTGATGGAATGACCATTCACCTGTAACATGTCACAGTTGCATAATTTCGGATGTGCAAGTATTTCGGCTAATGATTAATTGTATTCTACACTCGACTATCTCGACACTGATTTGCACATTCTCCTACATCGTACGTAGAAAACTTGTCAAATGTCAAATGACTTAAAAATTATGCAAATTATGCTGCTGTTTTGAGTGCCAACCCAACACTCTTCAGCGCGTGTTGTGCTGGATGTTGGATGTTGGACCCACATTTTATGGTATGAAAAACGTAGATTACACATAATACAACACACAAAATATTAGTCATCCTGTAATAGCGTGATGATGATTTGAAATGAATTCTCGAGAAATTGAGATAAACGGACCCAAATTCGAGAATCCAGGTGCTAGATTCTAGATTCTACTTTGAGTTTTGACTACATTATTTGATTGATTGATAACCGATTAAAAAACACCTTTGCTCTTTGTATCAATGATTCATCTCGAGTCTCGAGTCTCGACTGTCAAGTTGATTGGATTTCACTAGAAAAAAATGCATCTACTATTCCATTGAAAATAGTAAAACTTTTTGACTCCTCCCCTCTTGTATATGATTTATTTACTAAATCATACAAATGGGGAGGAGTCAAAAAGTTTTACTATTTTCAATGGAATAGTATGTACTTTTCTGTTTTCTGTTTCATTCCTACAGCCAAACCACAAAGTGCGCAACTTGAGACTTGAGACCCATCGCAGTTTTTTACTCATGTATAAACTCATTTGTAAAATTGATTTTAAAAAGCGAAAACAAAAATCCGTTGTCCATGACAATAACGCCTACATAACTAAGAAATGGTCCAAAATTAAAAAAGACTCAAAAAAATGAAAATGCAGCATTACCTTTGACGACCTGGTGAAAAATCAAACAAAAGCCTGTTTTTATGGGTTCCGTAACTTAAGAAAAATAGTGCTGAAAATTCCAATTTCATCCATTTCCAATGCAACGACAAACATGAAATCTCCAACTGACAGTTGAGCTTAGGTATTGTGTGCACTGTACAGTGTACACGTTGATGAGCTAACGAATCCCAGTTTGATTGAGTGATTGATCGACAAATTCATGTGTAAGCTGTAACGTACACATGATATGTGTTACAGGCACACTATCTACAAGTACGTGATGCCGGATCCTTCTGTAGGTCACCAAAATTAATTAAAACCTTGATTCTGATTGAAACTTTCCACATGCACAGTGCACATGCTCATAACACTTGGACTTGGAACTTGGAGTGGTCGTCAACTGTGACAATGTCACATCAATATATAATTTCTGACTAATGTTCTGCATTGCAGTACTCAATCAAAGTCAAATAAAAACACATGGCATGTCATAAAAGAGCCAATTGTACCAATTTGTTTCTAATGAAAAGAACTGCACTCTTACATACCTACATTTAGTGTAAAATAAAACTGTTGTTCTTAATCAAAAGAATTCTAATTACATTATTCCTAATTCAAATGTATGTACATGTACAAAAATTATAAAAATGTTACCGAGCCGTACTGGTGGAAAGTCGTCGTTAGACGGATATATACGCACCTAATCATGTCAAATTTAAATTACCAAGGACCAATTAAATGACACCCAACGAGTGGCACGTGGCACTTGTTTTTGGAGTGCAATTCCAACTCAAAACTCAACGCGTGTTGGATGTTGGACCCAACAACTAATTTTGTAAAAATGAACATTTGACATTGCACAACATATTATTTAGTAGTCTTTAATTTGACATTCAGATCGCCCGGCTCGTGGCTTGTGGAGATACAATTTTACAATGTTTTCAAGTGACTTTCCTTGGAATTGAGATAAACGATGAACAGTACACGGATTCAGATTGCAGTAAATTATTTATTTGATTGATTGGTCCGTAGATTTCGCAACAAGTTTTGTCTAGTTTACCAATGACCAATGATGCACCTCGAATCTCAAGACTCACGAGAAACAAGTATTTGTACTTAACTTTCTCTCTCTCCTCGTCTGTTTCCATCACCAAAACTCCAGGATTCATGGCCTTGTTTTGTCATGGACAATTGTACCAAATGGAAAAACTAAACTTTCAACTCAAAGCACTTGAAATTGAAAAATCTTGATGTAGATCCAGCACATAATACATTTTACCCTTCCAGTCCCATTGGCCTTTCAGCTTTCATTCCCATTTTTGCATCCTCGAACCTCGGTTGAAAAATTCAGAGCTGTGAGCTAATTATTTTTCATTACATTTAAAACTAGATAGAAACCAGAGTGTTTTTCTATAGATGGTTTTACAGTTTTGAAATTCAAAATAAATATCTATAGCTTGCATTCACCAAGACTCTTAAAATAGACTCCGCGTTTTCTTGGGCCACTGCTGAGCAAAATCAGTGATGTTGACATGAAATCGGTATATTTCAGCTACGGCCAATCGTTTGAGCCCATTTACAACTTTGTAGGATGCTCGGTTCCTTAGATACAGACAAAATAACAAGCCGTTGCTAACGCAACATTCAAAAATCTATGCAAAGTGGAAAATGACTTTCAAAATTTACTGCAGGGATATTTTTCATTCCATTTGATTGAAAATCAGTCAAAACACGTCTCGAGGGGTCTTTTACCTTACGCATTCAAACGTTTTGAAAAATGTCGACATTGCGAACTTTTCTTCAGAGCAATCAGTTTGTATACGAAATTTGGCAGGCTTCCGGTTAATGCAAAATTTTTATATTTTCAGCATGAATTTGTGGTAAGAATGCGGTTGATATTTTGTTGACGTTTTTTAGTTCCAGCAAATAGGAGACTTGCAGTTGAAGTATCACTAACTACGATTTATTAGTGTAGAATGTAATAATTCAGTGTTAATGACTACGTTACCATGGATATTTGAATCCCCTTCCATAAAACAGGCTATAGATAAAATACGTTCAAGGAAAAACCGTAGAATGCAAAAAGTGAGACTGCGGAACCACGAAACTAAAAAATAATGTTAATTTTTGCACTAAAAAACGTCAAGTCCGATTTGGTGAAAACAGGAGAAGCCAAACTAGCTTTTTAATTACTTTTGGCTCATAATCATAATGGCTGATAAAGCTGATGTGAGCAAAGGTTTTGAAAAGAAAATTGACAAGAATTTAGGTTGTGCACTAGACATAAAATCCGCACGTTAAAAATGGGACCAAATCACTCAATTTTATGAGTATACTTTTGAAATGACAATTTCCAAAACCGTTCAATTTCTGAAAATTTTATCCAAGCACGGATTTGATCTTTAGTGAATGCAACTGAAGTCTAAAATTATCAAAATAAACTAGAGTAAAAATACAGGATTCTATAGATGCTTTCAAAAGGCACAAAATAAGCATCAAGATTTTAGAAAAGCATCCCGTTTTCACATCCGAAATTCACTTCTATGTGATTGAGCTCTTTTTAGTGTTGCTAAATCGAGTAAAAAAACGGTTGTAGTTATTTGATTAAAAAATCCTCATGGTGAAAACCGGTTGCTTTTCTAAAATCTTGATGCTTATTTTGTGCCTTTTGAAAGTATCTATAGAATCCTGTATTTTTACCCTAGTTTATTTTGATCATTTTAGATTTCAGTTGCATTCACCAAAGACAGAATCAGCATTTGAGTAAAATTTTCAGAAATTGAACGGTTTTGGAAATTGTCATTTAAAAATTTTACTCGTAAAATTGAGTGATTCGGTCCCATTTTTAACGTGGTGATTTTATGTCTAGTACACAACCTAAATTATTCTCAATTTTCCTTTCAATATTTTCGCTCACATCAGCATCATCAGCCATTTTGATTCTGAGCCAAAAGTGATTAAAAAGCTAGTTTGGCTTGTCCTGTTTTCACCAAATCGAACTTAAAGGCGCCCAATGTATATGGCAAAAGCATTACAAAACTTGCTTCGGGAGAACGCCTATTTCTCCCTCAAATCAAAACTAAAATTCATGAGAGTTGGCTCATATGAAAGAAAAACGCATGCACCAACACGGATACCTAGTTTTAAAACAAAATGTAATTGACAAGTTGATTAAAACTTCAATTAAAGTTAATACACTTTTAAAAGGAAATGATTTTTAAATATTGCAATCGTAATATTTAATTTTAGCATTTTTAAGTAGGTATGAATTGTTCTACAGAGCATTCCCGATTTTTCCAGCCCACTTGAGTCAATTACAGTTTTATATTTAAAAAGTTATTGATTTTAATAATAATTAAGTTGATTCTGGGTGCTCCGAATGTACATGATGAACAATCAAACGGAGCGCAACACATGAGACATCTCGTGTCCGAGAATCACACCAGTTGCCTCATTATGCCCCTTTAAAATTTTCATTTTCTGGTCAAAGTATCCAAAGAAAAACTTGGGATTTGTACGTTTGGGATAAAACGGGTCACCCTAATGTACATATATGTAGTTGAATTCTTCTCTGGAAATCAACTGCCTGTGTTTAGCCTTGTGTTTTCTGTCAAGTAAGATAAAAACAACAGATTACACGAGTAATGAGCTGTGCTACTTGCAATAACCAGTGTGATCTGGATTTCCATCCGTTTGCACCCATGAAATATGAGATGTGTACAATATACAATATACAGCGTCGCATTTCGCCAGTCTTCAATCATACGGCTCCAAGATAATTATCTCGCCTTCCTTCTCTTGTATCTACAGAGTTTAACCTGTAGAGACATACTGGAATTTTCAAGTCAACAATTATTTGTGACTAATTTCAATGTATTTCTTTTTTATCGTTCGCAATGTTCAATGTTCAATTTTCAATGCTCGTAACATTTTTCGTGTGTGTATTTTATTTTAAAGTTGTTGGTATTTTTTTCTCAAATTTCAGATCTGATATCCATTCTATTTCAAAATTCAAGAGCCCGTTGATCCATTTGGCGGTCGTCAAAATTTTAATCATTAAAATCCTTATAAAATCCAAGATTAACGAAAAATTTTCTAGACTTTAGAATTTAGAGTCTAGAGTTTAGAATTGAGACCGCGTATAGATGCTCATTCGGTAAATTCCCAAGAGCAAATCTTGACCGGGTATACGGCGTTTTGGCCGACACGGCGTTTTTGACGAAAATGTTTTGACGTGGAACTTCTGCCGAGACGGTGCTTTTGACGAGTTCTATTTTGCCGACACGGTGCGTTTGACGATAGGGATTTCTGACGATGACCTTTTTTGACGTTGAACTTTTGTCGAGAACATTTT
>JAQGBH010005814.1:0-13594 GCA_034698265.1 Sminthurinus aureus | reverse complement strand
ATGCATGGCAACGACCTACATATTCGTAATCAGCGTAAAAAACTGAGTCGGGTAGGATACATGAGGTTTCAAACCCGTTCCCGCACCTGACAACGTTCCATTGTAAGCAATTATAATATGTTAATCCTGTATGTTATATATTTAGGATTTATATAGCTTCTCATGAATGAAATGGGTTTGAATATATTCAATTCATTTGGATTCAATTCAAAGTGAACGAATGAATATCATTCATTTGATTCACATAGAGTGCAACTCTATGTTTGAATGTTATTAATTCATTCGTTTACCTTTGATCGATTCATGAGAACCTATAGCTCCATTTCATGACTTCTTTTTAATTTTTAACAGCCTAGTTGTCCTGCGGGTTGCAAAAATTACAACTGTCCACCCAATTATCGCTACTGTGGCTGTCGATATGAAACGAAAAATTTGGAAAACTTTAGTGCAGATGATACTAAAAACGGATGCCCGTTTTTTTGTAGATGTATTCTATAGTTTATGTTTTTATGTGCAATAGGTCTAAAAGTTGTTATACAATAAAATGGAAAATGTTGTTGATTGAAAGTTAGATGAGAACTGCGAATTCCTTCGATCTATTATTCATAATTTTCAGTTTAGTAATTTAACGGTATTTTTTAAAGTCTTCCTATTAATTTTAAAATAGCCAAAATCTAACATTTATATATACACATATATATATAAAAGTATTCCCATTAAGCTACATACATATTACGCATGCACGCCTACAGTAGATCAGAGAGATTAATACAGATCCTTAATAAAATACCAATGATCTTCTGATGTGTATAGTACTAAACTTCTATTGCTAAATCCTACCCCCTCATAAAATCCGTATCCGGTGGCGTCACGACCTGAGTAACCAAAAGAAATAGCCATTACTCTGGCTAAGAGAAATATCATTTGCCAGCCCTATTTCATTCTTCATGTGACATGAATCATGTCCCAGTATACCTTTACGCCAGCTGTTGTTCCAATTTACGAGAAGGACTACAAATCCGGGTGGTTCATCTAGAAACGGTCCGGCAGAGTTCAAGCCTGGATTGATTTTAGTGATCAGCTGGAAGCGGATGTTTTGAAGCAGAAGAGGGCGGCTGGAGGGAAAGAGAGCACACTGCGGCGGGACACATGCGGTGCCAACCACTTGATGTTCTGTGACAAAAATACTAGCACGTGTAGATGCATGGGCGAGGATCCGGCTATGTTTCCACTGTACAAAAACATGAGCCGGAGTTCAATCGGATTAGCAATTGAAGAAGATGGGAGCAAAACGGAATACTTTGAATGCAGAGTGGACCCAAATGGGACTTGCAATTCCAAAGGACTCCTCTTCTGTGACATCAAGCACCAGTGTGACAACACAAATGGACAGGACATTCCGTGGGCGGGAGAGAGAAAGTGCACGTGCCAAGAGCCGAGACCAGGTGGAGTGCACAAGTACACGTTTGTAAATCAAATTCCGCGCTCGAAAGATCCACCGGGAATCGCCGAAATGGGCATCGAGGTCCTCAAAATTCCAATTAATCACTGTCATGTCAAACCCATGAACAGGCCAAGGCAGTTTCAATAACCTGGAAACGTCAAGAGTCGCGTCTCGAGTCTGGAGCAATAAACGGAAAATTTGGGAAATCTACGGGAAAAGGAGGAAGAAATTAATTTCCTTTACATTTTAAAGCCTTTTGTAAATGTCCAATTTCACGTTTTACCATTATTTATAATTTTTGCAGCCATTTTATATTTTAAGCAATGAAAATTCCGTGTTCTTTTTCCTGTTTTATTCCCAAGTTAAAATATTTGAAAACCGCTTGTTTTAAAAATATTCAAGTTGTAATGATTTTTTTATTGCTTTTTTTCACCACACACAAACACACACAAAAACAATAAATTACGGAGAAAATAACATGAATATTATAGTACAAGCACATTTTCTTTTTTCCTCTTTTTCTCACAGTAATAATAATAATCATTATTGTTCAGAAACTAATTTGACTCCTTAAAATTTACAACTTACTCTAAACTCTTACTTTAAACTATAAATTCTAAACTCTAAACGCTGTGGTAAAAAAGGAGGAAATGGGAATGGAAAATTTCAGAGTTGAGAGTTCAGAGCCAATAAAATAATGACCAAACATTTTGCTTCGTCCTCTTTCTGAAAGTGGGTGCGTCTCTTCGTCTCCTACTCAATTCCTCATCTGAGTCTCTGAGTTGTGGAGTGAAGGGTGAGGACTGGAGAAGTTTCCATCTTTCAAGTAGTTGATTAATTGCATCCTTTTTACTGTCAAAAATCAACGACATGGCCTCTTGATTTTTCTGGTCACTAAAATAGAATTATAAAGAGAACAAAATGAGAAATTATGATTTTTAGAACGGAGAACATTGTTTTTAACCTAGTTTAGCTTTTTTAATTTTGAAATATGCAAATTTTGACCTTTGACCTGACCTGATTTTTGACCCTATCAATTTCCCGAGATTTCGTCCAATGTCTCGAATTCTTTTCATGTAGTTGTCTGCGTCACTACTGGGCTGGGCGTATTGGAAGAGCGAGGGCATGGGCGTGGTAGCAAGGGGTTCCTGGTATTGATTCGCGGTGAATTCAGAATCAGCGTACTGATTGTCCTGGCCCGGGTCATGACCAGCTCCAGCATTAGACTCGCGGTCATGAAATTGACCACCACTTTCAATGTACATGGCGGGAGATATGGAATAGCCAGTGGGACTATGGACATTTGGTTGACCATAGACAATTTCGGGCATAGCAGTGTGACCAGTTTGACCCAAAAGTTGACCTTGATTTGAATTCATATTTTGGTTTGGACGAATAGGGTGCAGAAAGGGGCCATGGAGAGAGGGTTGAAAGGTCGAGGGCGTGACCTGGTCACCATGGAAATGATGATGAATCTCTATGTTCCCCTTTGGCTTACCCAATTTGAGAGGGGCGGACGGATTTATGTGACCCAACCCAGTGCCAGGACCAGTTTGACCAGTTTGACCTGTGTGACCTAATCCCGCTCCAGTTCCAGCACCAGTGGCCAAAGTTGTGGATCCCGAACCATGAGGGTCATTATATTCATGGACTGGGTAAGCATATCTATACGGGTAGATTTGAGGGTGATAGGGGTCATGCCCACTCCCTTGGCCATGTTCATCATGTTCATAACTGTCATCATCAAAATACTCGTATTTTTTCTTTTTCCCTCTGGGTCTCCTCCGACCTCGCCCCTTGAATTTGCTTTTAAGGGCTTCCAATATCCAGGGAAAACACATCAAAAGTGTGGGTAGTAACATGGCGGCTAAGAGAACCGCCAACGGGGCATATTTTAAAGCGAGAAGGGCAATGAATTTCCTCTTCAATATCTCCGCGATATCCATCCCAACGTCGAAATTAAATCCAAAGTTTTCATACCCCTTTTTCTTCTTTTTCAACTTCTTTAGCTTCTTCTTTGCAACTAACTTTGTGAGGAGGGTTTTGGTGTAGTCATCACTACTTTCATCAGTTTCACCCAAGAGGGCGCTGCCGGGTGGCTCATCTTGAATTTCCCCCTGTGTCTCATCGGAATATTCAGCGTCGTCGTAATAGGTAGATTGAGTTGTAGAGGGCGCTTTTTTACGCCTCTTTATTTTTGGCCTGCGGGTTGACCTCTTTGGCAGGCCCATGTGGCCAATGTGGTAGTTCAGCTTGTGCTTGTGTCTATTTGGTCTCCTCCTTTTATTCATCGAAGGATTTGAACCTGGAGGTGGGTAGGAGTTTTGTAGAATTTGGTGCCCAGCATAACCCATTCCCAGCCCCGGGGCAGGTCCTGAGTTTGAATCGAACACTGAATGACCATCAGAATTTGACGTGAATTCAAAATCGTTGATTCTGTCATCCGCATACTTTGGGTTGAGGGTGGTAAAAGTGATGGGCGTTGAGGAGGGCGGATTGGGCAGGAGGAAACTAAAGTTTTGATTGTAGATCATGTGTTGCAGAACGGGGCGGATTGCATCCCAAGTTGGGTCTTTTTGCGGGGGTGTGATGCCACTGGGATGATCCATGTCCATGTCCATTGAGTCTCGGTATGGGGTGCTCATTGTAAAGGTTGAGGGGGTTGAAAGGCCGGGGCCGGGGGCGAGTTGAGTTTGAGGGTAGGTGGGCCTAAGGGCAAAATTGGGGCTAGTTTGCTCTTGCTCCATGCTCATGCTCAAGTGGGGATTTTTCCCACCCTGGAGTTTTTTAAGATGGGAGAGGATGAGAGAAACAGCAACAACGTTGGAAATGTCCTGCTCTTCAAATTTTGTCCCAGGGAAAGAGGACGATGGAAAATTGTCAAGATGGTCGAAATCTGAAAGTTAGCATAAGTTTTACATTATTTTTCATCACTTTTTCAAGCCGCCCTGAAATTTGACGCATTTTGATTACTGAATTATGAATGGCGGTTAATTTAAAAGTTAATTTAATTTACCAATGATGGGCGAATAGGGGGCGTGAGCTTGCTGTTTCTTTATATATTTTTCTACTTTTGACCAAGTTGCATCTGAAATTGAAAAAAATGGCGGGATTTTTAAAATTTGAAACACGTTTAATTTACAGTGACATTTTGCTTTCGGCCATTTTAAATTTCAATTTTTACTCATATATTTTTACCTTGCACCGCTGGATCAGGTCGCATTAAATAATGCAGGTAATTTTGTAAATGAGCTTGATTTGAATCCGCATCTTGATTTTGTTGTAGTAGAAAATCGTGTGGTTTCTTCTCTCGGTTTCCATTGTTATCGTCATCGTCGCTCGTTGTCATGGACATTGGCATTCCGCTCTTAAGTGAGTCCCAAAGTACATAATTGAGATTGATGGGTAGTCGTCGCTTATTTGTTGAGAAGCCAGGTCTCCTTTTGAAGGCAAAGGCAGTTGACCCCTGACCTTGACCTTGACCTTGGCGTTGACCGTGAAAAGTCCCTAAAAAGTTTAACAGTAAATCAGGTTTGAAGAAATATTGAAAAGCGCTGGAAAAACTAATTAATTGTAATTAGAATTGGTCAAAGAAATTCGGTATGCAAATTATGCTTTAAATATTAACCTGGTTGGAAGACTGGAAGTTGTTCCCAATGTCCATTGAGATTATCACTTTGTCGCTCTTCTTCGTCACCATCCTCGATTACAGCTTGTCTTGAATTTTTCTCGTCAGGATCCGAATCTGGATTCGGATTTACTTTCAAAATGTCGTCATTTATCGTCCTCTGGACGTCAGATGGCAGCTCTCTCAGATTTAAAACCATGTTTTTTTCCTCTAGGTTGTCCTCGTACCCTTTTAAAATCCAACTTGGGATTTCTCGCTGGTTGTTCAGGTGGAGACTTCCATTGGAATAGTCCCACAATTTGAATAAAACTCGATAGTTTTCTTCCGCGGAACTTTCATTGTTGTAGTTTTCGTTGTCATTTTCGTCGCCGGCGGAATTGGAATTTGATTCAGAATCGGAAGTGGAATCCGAACCGGAACCAGAATCAGAGTAGTTGTAGTTTTCATCTGCATAAACTGGAGTTGTTGTGGGCCTTTTTCTCCCCCGTTTTTTCGGTATTGGATTTGTATTGTTCGGCTTGGGTTTTGGCTTAGATTTTACCTTATGCCAGACTTTTGGACGGCGGGTTGTCCTTGCTGTTGTTGTTGTTTTTGTTGTTGTGATGATTTTTGGTTGTGGCTTCCATGTTTGAAGCTGTTCGTCTTCCTGGTCGGGCCAGTTGAGAAGATGGTCCATGTAAGATGGCGGACTTGGAGATGGTGGGCTTGTGGATTTTGAATTAGAATTCGAATTAGAATTTGAATAAGTAGCAGAAAACTCTGAATTTTGATCCGCATCCATGTCCAAATCCATCTCCATTTCTGGGCTGACATCCGGTTCAGGATCTGGCTTTTGATCTGGATCTACATTTGAGTTGGAATTTGGATTTGGTCTAGAATTTGGTCTAGAATTTGAGTTTGAATTTGGATTTTGAGTTGGATTTCGAGTTGGATTTGGACTGTCCGGAAATCTGGAAATTTCCGGAAAAATTCCGGACATTGATTTAACCGGTAGTTTTTCATCATTTCCACTTCCACTGACGTAATTGTGATTGATCACTGGTTTGTACCAAATTGTGGTCGGCTGCGTACTCTTGATTTTACTTGGTGTTGTTGGCGTCGGTGATGTGACCTTATTCAGTCCCAGGTCCCCGGTGACCTTGACCTGGACATTTTTGGTGTCGGAGCCCAGATTTGAAATTTGAAAACTGGGAATTGGAGTGCTACTTTCAGTCGTAGATAAGGTCGATAAATTTATGATGGTTGAAACGGTCGTGAGGGGTCGTGCCGTTGGAACAAAAATTGGATTTGAATTTGAAGTTGGTCTTGCGTATTGAGGCGGAAATGCTAATTTTACTGGAATTAGCCCTGATTCTTCTAGTATTGGGATCTGAATCGGATTGGCATTCGGATCTGCATCTGAATCTGAATCTGGGTTTTTTGCTCCGGATGATCCCCAATGAAACGCAGAGATTTGATTGCTATTGGCGATGATATTTATAGGTCGTGGTGTTGTTGACGATATTGAAATGAAGACGGCGCTGGCGGGAGTTGAACTACTTGGATTTTTCAAATAAGAAATTGGATTTGGAGTTGGATTTGGATTTAAATTTACATACGAAATTGGATTTGAATTTGGATTTTGGTTTGGATTTTGATTTAAATTAATATTTGAACTTGGAGATGCGATGATAATAGGGAAAATGGCGCCATGTCCATTGATCGGTGATATCGTGGACGTTGTGGTCGTACTCGTTGTGACTGGTGGAAAACCGAGGATTGACGAGCTCGTGATGATGGGAAATCGGGTTGAAGAGGAAGACACACGAGTTGGGAGAAAAACTGCAGAACCAGAATCCGAACCAGAATTTGAATTTGAATTACTGTATTTTCCATTCACTTTTTTAATCCTGTTTGAACTTCCATAAAAATTGTTAGGATTTAAATGCGGACTGGAATTTTGATTAGAATTCCAATTGGAATTTGAATTGGAATGACTTTGACTTTGACTTTGAGAGTATGGCCACGAGAGTTGAGTAAAATTGGGTGATTTTGTAGGCACACTATCGACAAAAAGTTGTTCTTCATCATCCGTCCACCACGACAATTTGTCATCACTCACATAATCGTGATCCGGATGAAGTGACTGTTTAAATTTGAAGTTTCCCGGACTATTGCTATTGCTGTTGCTATTGTTAAAATGCCATCGAGTTAAATTTCGATGGTGATTATTTTGAAGTTTGAGTTTTTGCTGTTGCTGTTGTTGTCTCCATCTAGTTTGAGAAGCCGAGTGAAGTTCTCCCTCTTTATCATAGTTTTGAAATCCCGTGAGTCTGGCGTAGAACTCTGGTGTCAGAATGTCATCTCGACCTCCTTTGTCAGCACTGCTTCCTTTTTTCACTCCAGCAACGCGAAAGGCAAGTTCGCCCGTGGCTTCAACCGTCGTCCGAGATTTTTGTCGTCGTCGATTTCCATTTGGCGGCCGGTTTGAATTTGAATTTGACGTTTTGGGAGAGTTTAGCGCAGCCCAAAAACGAGGGTCATCATCATCACTTCTCTGTTCTTCTGTTTCTGGTTCTGTCTCCGTTTCGGTTTCGATTTCTCCATTGTTTTCACTACTTTCATCTCGTTGACTGAGGAAGAGTCGCTCGAGTTGTAAATCCTCATTTTCGTCTCGTTTTGTTTCCTCCGCAGTTTCAGTTTCATTTTGACTTTGGTGCTGGATTTGGATTTCGGCCGAGTTTTCAGTCAGTGGAAAAGGAATTGCAATTTTTGTCAAGGATTCTTCATCTTGAGTCTCATTTTTATGTGATGATGAATTTGATGGGATTTGAGGGGAATATGGCAATTTTGTTGAGGAAGGGAATGGCAATTCCAATTCCAACGGGAGTGGTGATGAAGATGTAGATGTAGATTGTTGGGAAACTGGGTCATGGTTGTCTTGCTGGTGGTGATGATGGTCAGGAATGATGAGAGGTGATTGAGATAAAGATGTGGATGTTTCGTTGGTGTTGGTTTTGGTGTAGTTGTTGAGGGTGGATTCACTCGAGGAGTTGGTTAAATTTACGGAGTCAGAGGAGTTTGAAATGACTGCTCGGAGGAAATGATGACTCGGCCAAGGTCTAACTGTAGATGTGAATGGGACTGTTGTAGTTGCATTTGTGTTTGTGTTTGTCTCTTGTTCATTTAGGAGTGTAGTTGAAGATGAGGAAGAGTTGGCCGAGTGAAGGAGAGCAAAGCTCAAGAGGAAAATGAGCGTGACGACTGTTATGAAAGAGAGGACAAAACTCTGACTCTGACTCTGACTGACTTGCTTATTGCTCTTGTTACGACATGAAGACGAGGGATGACCATTTAAATGCCTTTTTGTCTTTGTAGCTTTTAACCTCTTTTGTTTAATCCCACAGAAATTGATCTGAAACAAGGAGAGTATTTTCATTTTTAAAATCAACTTTGCTATTGCCAAGTTTTCAAGGCATGAACGACAAAGGATAAACGGCAAAGGAGAAACTAAATAAATATATGGATAGAAAAAATACCTTTTGAATTTTGGTTTTGGCTTCGGTCGGACATGAAAAGTACTGGAGCGGATGAGGATGTCTGTTGTGGAAAAGAAGTGGAAAAGAGATTCCCATATTCTACATTCTAACGGGAGCACAATTGACAATTGAATTGCTGAGAGGACCAACTAACTCCGATTCCAGTGTCAACTCTAATCAGGATTTGAATTTCAACAAGAGTACTAAATTGTGGAGACAAATTTGAATCCCTCTTCATGTTTCACTTCACTTCATGTTACACATTACACATACATCAGTTGACAATTCAAAAATATCCGTCACTTTTCACTATGCAAAACATGGAGCAAAAACTATCCATTTATCCACATTGTTTAAATATATTTGTCTATTGTTTACAACTTGTCTTCAAAACTGGTCACTGCACTCACTGACTGATCACTTTATAGTTAAAATTTTTTCACATGATTAAACAATGGAAAAAACTGCACAATTTCTACCATTTTATTCAGAAATTCAAAGTGTACTAAAACTAGAGTTCGCATATTCTCGTCTTTTTATACACTTTACACACGAATTGTTTCTACATTTGTACACTGCCACTGACTGGGTCCCGGTTTACAGATAGATGGATTAATCCTGTACAAAAACACAGTACAAACAAATTGAGTAAATCATGTTCTCTTTGATTGACTTGTAACTTGTAGTTTGTAGTACTTTTAAAGTTTTGTGCATTTCCTATTTTCCCACCCAATACTTAATTTTGACAAAATGTCTCGCAACTTTAAATGTTTATTTATTCACAAACTAGTTGAGTTGGGAGCTGGGAGCAAAAGTTGTGTCAACGTACAATTTCACAATAGCACTTTTGTTCCGTATGCATTCTTGATTCTTGAATTGTGTCTAGTGTGTACTGCAAAGTGAATGGCTGCTGGCTGGTTGTTGAATTTTGGGTGCAAAGAGCAAGCAGCCCATCACACAAGTGTCACACATTTCATCAGTGTTGAGTGTTAAGAGGGATGGAGTGAAAATTAAATGTGTTGATTTCTGGATTTTTCATCCTCCTCCTCATCATTACATGTCTATTTTTATATTTAGATTCATAGTCATATTCATATTCATACAACACATGTTACGTCTTAATCCTTTTTTTGTCTCATGATTCCCATTAGATTTTAGATTTTACGCAATACAGCATTGCACCAAGTGTTGTCATTCATCATTCAAAGTTGCACTCATAATTCAGAATTGAGATGTGCATCTTTTTCTGTATCAAGAAAACTGCATCCCATCTTAATGGATCCTCCACTTGTTAATTATTGAGAGTTGAGAGTGGAGAGTTGAGCGGTGACACATTTACAAGAGTCTTCCATGGAATTTAGATTCTAGATCTAGATCTAGACATGCGACAAGAGACACAAGAGGCACGAGACAAAATAATTATATAACCACCTCGTCGAGCAGGACATGTTCAATTTTCAGTAGTCAAGATTGGAGAGATGTGGGATTTTTGTACGTATTTTGTAGGGTCATTATTATTTAATCAAAATGACAGTACAGTAGAGAGCTGAGCTCATCTTGCTTCTTTTTAGTTGTGGTTCAGCTCCTCCAGCTCCACTTTGTACTTTTATCCATACACATTTTATGCATCTCAAATCTCAAATCTCAAAGCACAAAGCACAGAGTACAGGTCACAAGGCACAAGAAAATAAGAGACACGCCATAAAAAATGCTGGCATTCCACATTCCACATATTCTACACGCAAAACTGTCATTGTCACTGTTATTCTTATCCTTATGGAGTAGGGAGTTAAATACACAACTATTCATATTTATTTGCAGACTTGTTTTTGTTACACAGAGAGGAAAGGCACAAATCGTGTATTATGTATTGTGCAGACTGCAGACAAACTACACGCAAAGGACACATCAAATGTACCTACAAAAATAGGTCACAAGTCACAAGTCACTTGCAGAACGTTTCATATTATTTAATCTCTCCATTACATATTATGTATGTACATCAACATTACGTGACATTTTACATACTGAACATTGAACGTCCATATTCCGTTATTTTTCTTCCAAATGTAACGTCAGTCTAATATCTAATATCTACAACGTACACCTCAATTCTAAATTAGCACACTTTTTTATCACAATTCCAAAATGTTGCGGAGAAAAAATCCTCAATCAGTAGATTCTAGATTCTAGATTCTAGATTCCTAATGAAATGCACAGAGTTGAAAGAGGGAAAAGCTGAGATCATCCGATGAGTGAGATTTGTTGAAGGTAGACCATGGGAAGGGCGAGTAAGCCGAATCCGGCGAGTGGGATCAAGAGCGCGACAATGGCCAAGGCACCTGGTCCCAAAAAATAGCCGATGGCTAACGCCGCTCCGAGGATGGTGAGTCCAGCTGCAAATGCAATCATCAACAGGTAGGTCACTGAACTGGCCCCCGAGAAATTCTGGAGATACAAGAGCAGATTCTGAAGGTAGAGAATCAGACTTGTGATTATTCCCGCTCCGTATCCAGCACTAGCCAATTGTCTCGGATTTGAATTTGAAGATTTTTCTGTTCCAGGTCTGGATCTTGATCTGGATTTGTATAAAAAAGCAGAGGTTTTTTGCAATATGCTCAGTATTTTCAGTACTTTTTTTATCTCCTCACCAATTTTTACACTTGAATCAATTTCCTTCACTTCATCTTTTTCACTGACATGTTCAGTTTGTAATAAACTGTCGGTTAAACCCGATTTTAAAGGGTAAAAGAGAAAATTGAGAAGAACAAATTCTGCACTTTCTGCTACGCTTCTACTTTTACACGTTTTGCTTATATTGTGATGACGATGAGTCAACTTTTTCTCTGGCTCTGGATTGAGAACGCCGTTCCAGGTGCAATTTAAAATTCTTTCAAAATTGAAACAAAAACTACGATTACGACTGCTATTTTGAGCAGCAACTCTTGAAACTCTTGAAACTCGAGAACTTGTACAAAACTCCGATCCGTTTAGACAAAAAAGCACTGCAAAAAATGTGAATAAGACGACTCTGGTTTTGCTGATGTTTTGGAGACGAGACGAATTTTTGTATCGAGACGGATTTAATTTTGATGAGAGAAAAAACTTACACCGTCTTTTCATTGTCCAAGCTCAAAACTGAATGAGAAACATACACAGTCAAATTTGAGCTCAGTGGACAATGGACAAGAAACCAGCCAAAGCAAACCATTGGCAATTGGCATTGTAAATTAAAAGAGGGGTAAAACACCAAAGCCAAAGTGGAAAAGAGGAAAAAGATGTACAAATTATGTTTGCTGCAATTAGTGAAAAACCCCTAGAAAAAATGAGTGTAAATAACATCTACATAATACATGAAAATAAATAGACAAAAGTGCTCCTAATTTCACGGAGGTTGACCACCATCCAATTATCCATCCTTCTTCAACGTTCATCTTATTCCTTATTCCTTATTCGTCATTTGTAGTTTTTAACCTAAATTATCTAAGTCATCCAGCGAGAAAAAATGACACCGTTAAAAAAAAATACATACGCGTTTTAATATGATGTATGTGATAAGCGAGTTTTTTGAAAATTAAAAAACAAATTGTTTTGGATGGTTTGGTCAACTCGTGAATAAAACTCGAGTTGTGGAAACATTTCCGGAAACATTCCCGCCTCTTACAATTAGTTATTAAATTCCCATGTACATTCTTGCGGATTCATTTATTTGTGCATTTATTTATTTATTCAGCAGTGGACAATTAGCTCAAAAATGTCTATAAATTAAAACGTATATTATTCTAAATTCTAAATTATGTACATAAAAACTCGTACATTTGACATTTGACGTTTCACATTTCACAGTCTAATTTCTTGTTTCTAAGATCTGTAAACTATTTGAAATTTGAATTAATTCTAAAATTATAACGTATATAACAAAATCAAAAACCAAACTATTGTACACACTACGTTTACTATTAACTTGGTTATAATTATGAGCAGATCACAGTGGTAGTTAAAGTTCAAGTGGATTGCACTTTGCACTGGAAAATCCAGTTGACACTACACAAAACACAAGACAAAAAGTAAAGGTACGTTTTTCATTTTTCATCTTTTGTAAAACAAAACAAAATTACAAAATAAAAACTATATTATGAATTATGAATTATGAGCAGAACACGGAAAACGGGAAAGGAAACGAGAAAGAGATTTTTTTGCATCTCTGCCGTTTCCGTTGTCATTCCTTTTTTTAAATTTGAAATGGTACTGGAATAAAATGGACTAGGACGGAAAAAAAAGAGTCCGACAACTCGAAAATATCGCACATATATAAAAATTGTTGACAGCCAGAAGCCGGGATATTTTTTGGTTCACAGTTTTTGCATCTCTTCGCCCAGTTCCTCCGGATACTCCTCTTCACAAGTGGAGTAGACGCTGGAGGCTCGTCGATGATATTTCCCCATCCGGATCTCGTCCATAAACACTTTGATGATCCAGAGGGCGTAAATCTGATAGAGGACCATAGCTGTGCCAAAAATTAGGACCCAAACACGACCACCCATGCTGGTCACCGCCGCCACCAGTATGAACAGCAGACTCACGAATAACAGGCATCTAAAGGAAAACAAACAATTGAAATTATTTCAGAATTGTTGAGCATTGAGAATCTACAATCTATAATTTATCTGTTATACATGTGACATAAAAGGGAATGTATTTTTTGGGCAGAAAGACAACTGTCAATGTGTAAACTGTACCCTTTTAATCTCCACCACAGACTGATTTTGAGAAGTCGGCGCTGAAATGCACAAACAAAATACGCAAAAACATTTTTACATTTATTTACACATAATTTAAAATTTTTCCGTTAGTTCAAAGTCAAATGTACTTTTTAGAATGTAAAATGTTAACATGTTTTGTGGTATTTATTTAGTGTATAGTTTAGTTACCCCGCGAGCCCCAATGAGAAGAATCACAGCGAGGTAGAGCACAATCAGACAAATTATGCACAAAAATGTCAAT
>JAQGBH010005813.1:0-13594 GCA_034698265.1 Sminthurinus aureus | reverse complement strand
AGTATTTTCCTGGAGGAAAATAAATAATAAGTAATTACAAAGTACAGAGTATGAACTAAAAAGACAAATTAATTAGTCATGGACTTTCCTTAAATACAATATACAGAATACAGAAGGAAAGCGAAAGGATAAATTAATTACTGTCTTTCCTTATACACAGTATACAGAATACAGAAGGAAAGCGAAAGGATAAATTAATTATTCTTTCCTTATACAGACTACAGAGTGAGACAGAGAGGTTGTCTCTTACAAATGGTTTGTCTTAACTCTAGATAAAGATGTGGTTAATAATTAATTAACTTAAAGGCAAGTCAAGAGTGCACCTATTAACTACGTACATTAAATTAGTAATTAATTAACTTAAAGGCAAGTAAAGAGTGTGCCTATTAACTACGTACATTATACAGTTGTCTAGAGTCTACGTGTACTAATTAGCGTTAAAGTTAAATATCAAAACGTTGACATCGCAGTTGCGGTCAATCGTAAGACTCCCTCCGGTCGACGTTCGTGAATTCAATTGACGACGCTTTGCGGTCATCAGCTAGAACTCGTCCGGTGGACTGTTCATGTAGTCAACTTACGTTGGAAACATGAACACTTTACATTTACTAATTATGTCTAGTTTTTCCCTATTCACTATTTCTATATTTCTAACTTACGTCATAATTCTAACTACTAATCCAAACATTCTGCCCGCGATGATAAATTAATGAAATAATATAAATTAGTTTATCATATATACTTACAGTTTGATTGGTTCAGAATTGACTTATTTAAAAGAAGTAAAATGAATAATGTAATGTGTTATATTTTAATCTAAGTAATATGGTAAGATAATGTAATGTTAATAATTGAATATAACGAAGATCTTGTTGACGAGGTCACACAATGGTTCTTCGGGTCCATAGGTTCAAATCCATGTTTCATGGAGGTAGTTAAGTTGTGTCCATTTAGCAGTCCTTTAAATCACCTTTCTGAGGATGAGTTTTAAACTGGTTGCCATGGTGGTGTAGGCAATGATGAGGAGGACGATTCCGATGATGGCTCGTTCCATCCAAGTATACCAGTTCAATCCTGTCAGGGATAGGAATGAGAATCCGGATCCATGGTCCAGAGGCTCGTAGGCTATGGTCATCTTGGTGTCTCTCATGTCAGTGTTGGATAGATATTGTAAATGTCCAACAATGTTTAAAGGTACAGAATTTTTGGTACACTTTAGTTGACATTGTAGATTCACTTCTGGGGTGTCTAGTTTCATGGTCAATTGATGTTTTACGAATTGATCTGTCAGGTGAATTGGCATGAAGAAACTAGCTTCTTCGCATTCTAGGGATGCAAGATTACTTCCTTGATCTACTTTAGCTTCTATGATAAGAGTGCTACCACTTTCACAAGAATAACATCCTTGTAATTTGATAAAGTTGGCGGTGCAGATAGAATCTTGGATCATTTTTTCTAGATGCAGGTTTTCAGTATTTAATTGTATTTCTAGTAAGGTCCCAGAGGAGGATTCGAATATTACGGAATCTCCATGGGGAACGATCATTCCGTCAGCAAATTTGTAGGGGAGGGGATGATCTTCTAACAACCTTGCCGGACTGATAAGTTCTGATAGGCAATGTATTCCATAAGCATCGGCCATCGCTCGGAGGAGGTTGGCGCTTGCGAAACAGTTGTGGTTAAGTTGTTGAGCATCTTTCAAGGTGTTACATTGAATTTCACCTAATTCTCCTATTGCGACTTGAGTTCTTTTATTACAGGGAACGAGAGATGATTGACGTCCTTTAGTGAGAATACATTCTTCGAGTAGCGGAATGGGTGGAGTGGATATAGATATTAGGCTAAATCCGATTCCCTCAATTGTTGTGGGGGTTCCGATCCTTAGAAGGGTTGTATTCTGGATGGTTTTCTGTCCTAAATGTAGAGTTGTACTGAGCTTGACAGCAAAGATCCATTCTGGACAAGATGAGACGCTAAAGGCTTCATTGGTTGGATTGTCTAGGTAGACTCTGATGAAGTTACAATCATTTGTCAGTGGCCATGGACACCAGGTGTGTGGAGAAGATAAGCAGGAGCTCCATCCAAGATGTTTGGCTGAGTCCTTGAAAGCTTTGATGGAATCATTGGTTCCAAAATCTCTACATTTTGATCCATGACATTCAGCGCTTGAATAGAGGTTATAGCATTGCACTGAACTTTGACATTTGGCTTGTGCTTGGGGAACATAATATAAAATTTCTTTTTTACATTCCAAAGCCACGTTCTGGGTTTCAATAGTTATGGTACCGATTAATTGACTTCTAGAATCTTCTATTCTCAAGCATGAACTCTGTCCCACCGGGCTCAGGGCTAATCTGGTATTTACTCGAACGGAGCAAACGGTCTTGTCGGGGTTATGATAGTGACATTCTTGAGAAGAAGCTGAGAGAGATGCGAAATTAGCACATCCGCTGGTGAGTCCGATTAATCCTGCTAGATAGATTAAGGTCATAGGGATTTGAACTCCTGGTAGAAGTTGTCGGTTATATTTTCGTTTTTGGCGAGTTGAGGGTTTTACGGGTGTTTGATAATGTATATCCCGAAACGTCCGAAGTGGTTGTCCATTCATTGAATTATGATTGGTTCTTTGTCTGTATCTTACGAGGATGATTTGAAGGCATTTTCGGAAGGGCCAGAAGAGGTACCAGAATATATTCATGATGATTTTGGTGACAAAGATGCAGGCTAGTAAAGTTCCTGTCAGCAATACTCCAATCGTTGCTAGGAAAATCCAATTGACTGTTGTATAGCAGGAGACGTTACCCCATCTTTCGGTGCAGAATTTGCACGTTATCAACTCACATATGGGAATCCGAGGGCAATGTAGTTCTAGGGTAGATGGTTCGTCGAAATCGTTGAACCAAAGTTCGAGTGAGACTTTCCCTGCGTTAGATAACATATTCCTTGTGAATATTAGCTCGGTTTCCATTGCTGTTGGTATTGTAGATACAAAACCTGGGTTCTTTGATGCTTTCTCATAAAGGCTTACTTTTCCTGGAGTGGTTATTCGAACTCCGGTGTTGGTACATTCTGCCTTGCAGTTTTCACATGGATAGATGTGTTTTGTTCTGCTCTTATCTTCCTTTTTAACAGGTAGATATAAGGTACCCCAACATTCTGGGTAGACTGTTCCTTTGTGAGTATTTATTTTATAAACATCAGTTAAAGAATTATAAACACATTTGCAGCTTGTTATTTTATTGGTGCAGGTCATGTGTTCACAGAAGGTTTGATCTCCTCCACATTCTCCTTCCTCACATTTCAATCCTTGACAGGGGTCGGTACAGTTGTACGATGAGAGAAGGTTGAGATTGGGCTGTTGTTGAATCTGAATATTTGACAATGGGTAGACGTGATTATTGATTATGACTACGGTGACATCTTCTTCATGTTTGATGACGTGAGAACAGTGTCGTAAGGTGTAATCTCCAATAGCACAATGTTGTACCTTGACTTCAGGTCTGTCTAATAATTCTTGATTTGGAGGATGTGTAGTATTTTGACATTCGATTTGATCTAAGTTTATTTCAACTAAGTAGTCGCACCAACTGGATGGTCTCTCACAAGCTTTTGCATTTTTTGAGACTGATTGATTGTTCTTACATTCGAATCTTCTTCCGCATGCTGTGCCATCTTCTAATACTTGGATCCAGGTCACTGTCTTGGTACAGATCGGTACTGCTTGGTAAGGTTGCCGTTCTACGAGACAATGTGGTAGTTTGTTCCATAGATCTGGAGTTGGTTCATGGATAGCTAAGCTTCCGCCAATTTGTATTAAGAGTAGAATTGCTGTTGAGAGTAATGTAACAGTTCGAGATGTTATTGTTGTCTTCTGTAATTGTCGAGGTTTGAATCTTGCCCATAATTCACGGTATGCTTGTCGGTAATGGTGATTAGTAAATACATATATAAATGTATTCTGAGTAGGTGACGACCAGACTAATACTCCTCCGGCAAGGTGAATCCATGGGGAAATCTTAGTTAGATTTGGGTCAATAATATTGAGAATCATTATTGGTAGGAATGAAATTAGAAAACAGGTAAGCATGGTAAAGATCATAATTGTGAATTGTTTTTCTTGATCCCTTTCCTTTTCTATCAAGTTGGTTGCATGAGTCTTAGTACGGACAGCTCTTCTAGATTTCTTCACATGGTGGAAGATGTGGAGGTAGCAAATTATATTTGTTATTACTGGCAGCAATATTCCAAGTAGGAATAAGAAAACCTTGGGTGACTTTCCTCTAGTATCCTTGATGATACTGCAACAGGCTTCGAGATTTTCTTTTGCTCCTATTTCTCCCCAGCTTCCTAGTAATGGTGGAATCATCATTGTATAGCTGAACGTCCAGAGGGTGGCGATCATTATTCTAACATTATTTGGGCTGTAGATTCGGTGGTACCAATTATGATGAACTATTAACACATACCGATTCATGGATATTGCCATGATACTAAATAGCGATGTGGCTACATTTCCATAGAGGAAGAATAGTTGGTATTTGCAAATCGGATCGTGATGCATCAAGTTGTGTTGGGTATATTTGATCGCAGTTAGTGGTAATACTAAAACTGAGTAAAGGAGGTCTGCAACACTAAGACTTAAGATGAACCACGTGGTAGTTAGTTTCATCAATTTGTTGTTGACTATTAACACGATGATGGTTATCATGTTTACAGTTATTCCGGTGAAAGAGAATATCATAGCGATGGTTGCTAAGATCCAATTCATTGGTGATGTGAGTAATTGATACTGGCCGTACTCAACAATTTCTTGATACGATAAGTTAGTATTATTTGCTGATAGATCAATTGATACGGTTAATTGCGTATGGTTGAGTAGGATGGCTGCCACGGTCAGGAAGGTTGTTATCCAATTCCAATGATTGGTTTTGGTAGAGACTGTATTTACTGACTTGTTTTGAGAAGGTGAAGGTTCATCTTCTAAGTCGTCCGTCTTCAATTCCTCTTCTGATTCAATGGGCAGTTTGGCTAATTTGACTATTGGTCTTGTAAATTCCTTGATTACCTTTTGGATCTTGCCTTTGTCGGTCTTGTAACTTCCTTCCGTTTCTATTGTAGATACTCGGGTCAGTCCGTCTTTTCCTGGATGGACTTCTTTGATTCGACCGAGTCGCCATTGTAGTGGAGGGATATTCTCTTCCATTACCAGGACTAAATCTCCAATTTTTAGATTTTCGGATGGGGTTTGCCATTTATTTCTTTTTTGCAACGAAAGAAGATATTAATTGTGCCAACGCTCCCACATCTCTTGTCCTCGTCTTTGAATTAATTGATATTGATCGAGCCGGTTTAATTTTAAGTGACCTAGGTCATATTCTGGCTGCATCATTAAAGAACTTCCGGTTAAGAAATGGGCAGGTGTCAAGGCTTGTAAATCTTCGGGATCATTTGACAAAGGTGTTAATGGTCTGGAGTTAACAAGGGCTTCTGAAAAGGTCAGGATTGTTTCGAATTCTTCCCAGGTATAGGAATCGAATTCTAGGATTTTGTGAAGGTAATTTTTTATTAGTTTTACTCCGGCTTCCCAAGCTCCACCTTGATGTGGGGCTCTTGCTGGATTGAAATGCCAATTTATTTTTTCAAGCATGAGATCTGGTAGGATTTTTTCAGTGTAGTCCTGAAGATTTCTCAGGTCATCTACCGTCTTGCTCATGTAGTTGTTTGCACCTACAAAGTTAGTTCCATTATCAGAATAGATGTTTTTAGGTCGTCCTCTTCTTGCCATAAAGCGTCGAAGGGCCAATAAAAAGGTTTCTGTTTCAAGGGAAGATGCTAACTCTAGGTGGATTGCTCTTGTAGTCATACAGATGAATAGACAGATGTAAACTTTGAATCGGGTAGTTTTTCTTCCGGTGAAGTTGTGCAACAGGAAGGGTCCTGCGTAGTCAACTCCGACTGACAAGAATGGTCTAACATGATGGACTCTTGCTTCTGGCAGATCTCCCATCAGCTGTTGTGAGGGTTTTGCTTGGAAGCGGAAACATAGTATGCATTTATCTAGGATACTTTTAATTATCTTGGTTCCATTGGGAATATGATAGAAGTGACGTAGGTGGAGGTAAACGGTTTGTTTTCCTGCATGTCCTAGTACTTTATGAGTATCCATGATCATTGTTTTTATTATTGGATGAGTGCCGGGAATTAAGATTGGATATTTTGCTGAATATGGTAGTGACGACTTCACGATCCGTCCTCCGCAACGGACAAGTTGACCTGAGTCAATGAACAGATTTAATGATTTGAAGCGTCGATCCATTATTCCGTCAAAATTCTTATTATTGATGGCAGCAATCAGCTTTGGATATTCATGTTGTTGGATGAGATACATGATCTTGCGTTCTGCGATCTCAAGATCCATTGGAGAGGCTGGGAAGTTGATTCTGAAGCTTCTAGTCTCTGCAGTCCGTAAGATGATTGATGTTACGTGGCGGATCTTTTTCCATGATGAGATTTTGACTAAGGTATCTAATAGGGATGGCTGGGTGGGCTTGACAAGCGTCACCGTTGCAACCGTCTTTTTCTCATCTTCGGGAAGAGATTCATGAGATTTGTGAGGATCGAATGGGATTATTGGATATTCTGGTTTCTTGAGCCAAGGAGGGCCAGTCCACCATAATGGATGATTCAATATTTCCCCTGGTCCAATTCCTCTGGAGGCTGAATCGCTTGGATTGTCCTCTGATTTGATGTGATGCCACTGATCAGGTTTTGTTACTTCTCTGATCTGAGTGATTCGATTAGCCACAAAAATCTTGAATTTAGTTGGAGATGTATTTATCCAGTTCAGGACGATTGTAGAGTCTGTCCACAGGTGGATCGCATCATATTGGATGGTCCACGTTTGTTGAACATGTTGAATCAATTGGGCTAATAGCACGGCGGCCTGGAGTTCTAATCTCGGGATGGTGAGTAATTTCAAAGGGGCAACTCGAGTCTTGGCGACGGCGAGATTGATGACGACCTTTGTTCCAAGTTGTCCTCGCAGGTAAATTGCTGCTGAGTAGGCCTTGGATGAGGCATCCGAGAATCCATGTAGTTCCCAGGACCATTTGGCATCATAATTTAGACATCTGGGGATGTTGATCTTTTCTATGAGGTAAAGTTCTTCTGCATAGGTAAGCCATAATTCCAGAATGTCTTCAGGTAGTTTTTGATCCCAGTCCAGATTACGAGTCCAGATGTCTTGCATCAGGATCTTTGCCCGGATGGTGCATGGACTCAAAAAACCGAGAGGGTCAAAAATCTTGGATATATCAGAGAGAATGGTTCTCTTTGTATGAGTTTTTGTCAGATCAAGATTCAATTTAAAGGTGAAAAGGTCACTTGCCGGATTCCATTTCAAACCTAAGGTCTTGATTGTGTCAGTTTCATCGATACTAAGAGGTAATTTCGTTTCTCGGAATTCGATGGGTAGATGTTCTAAAACTTCTGGAGAATTTGAGCTCCATTTACGAAGCTCAAAGTGGGCTTCATGGAGCGCTTTGAGTAATTGCTGTTGAAGTTTTTTAGCTTTGTCAATGTTATCTTCACAAGCCATCAGATCGTCCATGTAGAAATCTTGAGTAATTGCAGCTGCTGCTAGAGGATATTTATCTTTGACATCTTCGGCGAGCTGATTTAAGGTTCTACATGCTAAGAATGGGGCAGTGGATGTACCAAAGGCTAAAACTTTCATTCGGTAATATTTTAATGGAGCGTTCGGGGTTTTTCTCCAGACGATGCGAATGTAATTCTGATCATCGGGATGTACCCGGATCTGTCGATACATCTTCTGAATATCTGCTACCATGGCTATGGGTTTAAGTCTGAATTTCAAAAGATGATTGAAGAGTTCTGGTTGGACTACTGGACAGTCCGGTTGGATCTGATTGAACGAGATTCCATTGCTAGACTTGGCGGATGCATCAAAGACGACTCTTAATTTTGTTGTTGAGCTACTTTCTTTGATGATACAATGATGCGGCATGTAATAGCATGGATCTTCGAGTTCTTTGGCAGGAACTTCTTCCATTTGATCTAAGTCCAGATATTCTTGGAGTTGATCATTGTACTGTTTCTGCACAGTTGGATCTTTCTGTAATTTACGTTCGACTGATACCCATCTTTTGATGGCGAGGCTTCTTGAATCTCCGAGTGTCGGATGATCAATCTTGAGAGGCCATCGAACTTGATATTGACCACTTTGGAGTCTGACGGTATTCCTTTTGTAGTGGTCTTCACAATATTGTTCTTCTGGGGTGAGGTATTTTTGGGCAGGCATTTCCTCAACTTCCCAGAATTTATGCATGTCAATGTTCATAATTGTATTGATCACCTTTGATGATGTCATCTGAGTTGATCCCATCACGATGTATCCAAAATCGGTAGAGTAACAGCTGGGTAATCCTGGGTTTCCCTTGATTTTCCTTGATCTGAGGATTTGATCCACTACGGAGGCGCCTAACAAGATGTCAATGGGGCCTGGAGTGTGGAATTCCTTATCGGCTAATGGGATGTCTTGGATATGTCCCCAATCAGTCATATCTACGGGCTGGAGAGGTAACCATGATGTGATGTTGGGAAGAATGTGTGCTTCTATTTTGAAGCTCTTCTCGGGATGAACTGGTGATTGTATGATAAAGTTGGTTTTACCTGGCGATGGTAAATCTCGACCACCGGCCACGGTAAATTTTTCAATTAATGGTATGACAGGTAATTTTAATCTTTTGGCTACTCGTTCAGTGATGAATGAGCTTTGTGCTCCTGTGTCCAGAAGTGTTCTGCATTTAGTAATCTTGCCTTTATGTTGAACGTAGACTACTGCTGTTGGTAGAAGACCAATGTTGTTCTGTTCGACCTTGGCATGATTAATTACGGTATTATTAGTTGCTACTGCAGCGGTTGGTTTAGCCGACTGAGATTCAAAATGCAACGTTGTGTGATGATTTCTCTTGCAGATGGCACATGTGTAGCTAGAGTGGCATTCTCGAGTGCTATGAGTACTTAAGCAGTTATAGCATCGGTTGTTGGCTTTGACCCATTCATGTCTTTGATTTACTGACATGGAAGTATATTTTGGGCAAAGACTTAAGGTATGTCCACCATGATCACACATTGGACATTTGGAGGTTGATTTTTTATGTTTATTTTTGGGCCTTGATGTGGATCTTGCATGAGGACTTTGACTACGTTCTCTCGATGGGGATTGAAATCTTGTCTGTTTTTTACTGCTGGACCTCTTGGGGCTAGCGAGATTTATTGTCCTTGGCTTGATCGCAGGCTTTTGATTTTGAGATGATTTTGATCTAGAGCGGGATCTAGAAGGAGATTTTGATCTAGATCTTCCTCGAGATTTGTCGGAGTCGTCCGTAGTGTATCCACCTTCACTTTCGGTTGCTGTTGCGACCAGCACTCTACGGTCATGTTTGTCTCTTCGAGATGAGTCTCTTCGAGTGGACCTTGAGTGGTGAGTGGTGTTACTACTGTTGGATTTGATCTCCTTTGTGAGACCTACATTCTTCGCTTGCTTCTCTAAGAAGTCTATGCAGATTTGTAGAGATGGAACATCATTGGATGTCAGGCTCTGGTTAAATTCAGTTATTGTTCTTGTGTCTAATCTAGCCATGACGAAGTGTAGGTATAATACTTCTGCTTCTGACACTCCTCCTAATTGAATCTGTTGTAATTGAGCTCTTGTAGTACGGACGGTACTAATCAATTTGTGCAATCCATTTTCGGATTGTGACATCAATGGGGGCAGGTCTAATAATGGCTTGATAGCGCAATGAACTGATTCTCTTGGACTATAGTATCTGTCTGTCATTCTCTTCCAGGCTATTGGCCAATTTCCGTCTACAATAGTTAAATCTTTGATGCTTTCAAAACTATCTCCATCTCGGAGGGCATCAAAAAGAAGTCGAAGCTTCTCAGATGCGCTAAAGATGGTTGATTTAGTTACTAATGTTTCGAATTGACTATGAAATGAAGGCCAGTCCCCATGATTCCCATTAAATTTAGGTAATTTAAATTTTGGAGTTTCTAATCGGGAACTTGTTGCTGTTGTAGATAATGTTTTAGACAGATTAGTTAAGTCGGTTCTAGATCTTTCATGTGATTCTTCTATGAGTTTATGAGTAGCTAAAGCTTGTGTGCGAAATTGATCTTTGGTTACATCTGAGTCATTCTTATAGAATCGATAACAGTTATGCCTTTGAATGTTTAATTCGATTTTCAAGAGTTTTAAATCTTCAAGATACAATTCGACTTCTGTTAAAGTGAGAAGTCTAGTTGCTGGTATGCGAGTATGATCATTAATTTTAATTCGATACTCGTCAAGTCTGGCAACAAAATCGTCATGTTTGTCAACATGGGCGATTTGATCTGCGGTTGGCGGCATTGTTACTGATTTATGGCGTGATACCGTAGGCGAGGGAGTTGTTTTTCGGGACCGGTCTGACTTGTCAGATTGATCGTCCTTGTCTCCTTCCTTGTCTGGATCTGATTCTATAGTTTCCCAGGAATCGTCTGAGTCTGAGTCGTCAGAGTCGTCTGAGTCGTCTGGACCAGGGTTTCCGGAAGGCTCTGTGATGTGAGATTGTTGATCTTTCTGGGCAAATAATATGTCCAGGTGATAGGATTGATTGGAGTCCTCAAAGTCTAGATCAGGATTCGGGCTTGCTGGTTTAGGAATTCCGGTTGTAGGCTGCGGGGCAGTGATGCTATCTAAGGTAGTAGCGTCTCCAAAATGTCTGGTGAAGCTTCCGGATTCTGACTCGTCAACTTCAGTATTGATAGTTGTATTACCTTGGAAGGAGAAAAATGATGTTTCGTCCTCTGGTAAATCGTCTGACTGAGTGTTGGGTTGAGTTACGACTTGAGTTGTTCCTTCGGCTGCTGGGTTGACTGGGATGAAATCAAAGTTTTCCAATTGATCATAGGCTGGAGAATCTGGATTTTCAATGTCTTTTACCACAGTTTGCTCTGAGAGACGTCGAATTCCTTGGAAGATTTCTGGTAATAATTCTCGGACCCGAAGGTAATCGACAATAGTATTAACAGCCTTTTCCAAGGATGGTCTATCTGAAAGGTTATTGATTGACTTGTGTAGCTCTCGTTCGGAATGTCGGACGACGTGTGGATGAGATTTATAGATGGAGAATCCTCTTTTATCTCTTTCCTTTCTTTCTATGAAAGCTAGTCGAGCCGCTTGGGTAAACTGAACGTTCTTTCTTATTTCGTCAGTTGAGATTCTTGGATTATTATGATGAATCCAATTTAGAGTTCTATTTATTTGAGTTTGATCGTCTTCGTTTTCTATATATGGAATTGCTGTAGCAGGTGTAAAATTGGATAGATCTGGCTTCAGTAATTTTCCATCAAACGGACTTAAAGTATTTAGAGATAATGATTGTACGACAGGATATTTTTCCCGTTGTTTTCTTAGTAGATCTCTGTACAATTCTCTGGGTTGGACCCAATTTTCTGGTGTAGATACTGATGCTTGAGCTCTAGTATTTGGTTTGCTGGTAGATGGAATTTCTTGATCTTGCGATGATGCTTGATCACTCATGAATTCACAGATTTTATATGTCTAATATAGTTCATATTCATACACTGGGAAAAACACTGGAAATGTCCACTCGTGAGGTTTTAATAACACTATAGTTTCACAGTTTTCTATTTTAGCTGTTAAACAACCACCGTATTTTTGTTCTATAGCAAAACCTATTAAAGGCTCATTGTTATTCATCAAACGCTCAATCTCGAATCTTGGTCCTAATATAACGATTCGATCATATTTTTCTACTTTTCTAGCAAATGGTTTTCCCATTTTTATATAATCTTCTTGTCAATTTCTATTTCTTGTAATATTTCCATTTCAGTCTTCCACAAAAAATCAACTAAATAAAGGGTATACTCTGGGTTAAAGGCGGCTAGTATCTTATTTATGAGACCTATTTGGCCGTTTTTAGTCAGAATTATATCTTGAACGTTGAATTTTGGAGGGTAGTTATCGGGAAATTCCATATTCTTGTTTAATGGTAGATATTAATTGAAGATTTTTATGTACGCACAAACGCATTCTCATTTGATTGTCTCTACATCCATACACTATTTTCGAGGTGGTATTATCGTTGATAAAAATGAATTCGATTTTCACTACTTCTACACCTTTGTGTACAGCTATATCAGATGGTTTGTAGGCTATTATAGGTTCCATGCTTTATTTATTTGTTGTCGTAGATATGCGAAATATTCTACATAAGTTTTTAATTGATCCTGATAATAGGTAAACTTTTTGATTTGGTTAGTTTCTTTTTCACAACAGAGATAAGCTATAAATTTATGATTTGAAATTATAGTTTCTTTTATTTCTATTATGTTTCCTGTTTTGTAGACTATAAGAGTTTCGCCTTTTTTGAATCTTGGGATACTTATTGTTTGTATGATTGATTCACAGGTCATTATTAGTTTATTTGGCACTAATATTTTTCTAATTCGTCTTCTAAGAAACCAATATTTTGATCGATGTCTAATTCATCAAAGCAAATGTACATAGTTAAATTCATGGGTAACATGACAAATCTACATAACACAACTAGCACTTTTCCTGAATTAATTACTTTGACTCTTTCACCAGCTTGGAATTTTGTCAACAACCCTGGCATAATATTTTTATTTTCTTATAAGTCTTGTAATTACACAGACATCCTGGGGCATTTAGCAAAAAATTAAGTGTGATTACTTGTTTTTGAATGCAGCAGTATAAATGCCTATCGGATATGGAAGTAGATGGATTTGATCAATGAATTGACGATGATTTAAGTTTAAAATGACGCACTCGTAGAGAAATGACGAATCTTGTTTATATAAACCAATTACTCGCACTACTTGGTGAGATAATGTAGATATAAGAATGTCATCTAATTCGAATATAAATGATGGTATAGATTCGGACATCATGTAATAATGTTCTTGAGTGAATTGTCTTTTTTCTAAAATTGGCGACACAAATCACGTTCGCTGACGTAGTGAAATTGTGAAGCTGGTGTAACTCGGACACATTTATAAATATAGTACTGACCGTTCGGGTGAATCGTGACTGACTGTACCCGGAGAACTTGATTGTTCTGTAGGTTCACGACGTGAGTCCCAGTGGTAAAACAAGGTTTTTGGAACTTACGAGGTGTACTGGTTCTCAGCATCATGTAGTGGAACTTGTGTGAAGAACACTTTGTGTGATGTGAAATGTTAGTGTGAGTACTGAGTGTAACTTAATATGTAAGTGTAACACTGAAAATAAGGTTGTCACAAACTTGTAGATTGTAATAAAGTAAACTGAGAGAAAGAAACGGATAATCACGTTTTTTCTTAGTTGTAAAGTAACCTGAGGTTATAGTTAAAAATTGTTGATAAATTTTAGAAAATTTGTTGTACGAGTTTTTATATTTTATATTACAAATTAAAGTAAACTAATTCTTGGGTTCAATTTCTAATGGAGAGCCATGTTAAGAGATGTTGTGTCGGTATGACAAATTATCTCTTATTGTTTACC